>CAUYON010004478.1:0-37148 GCA_963573935.1 Arctocebus calabarensis | reverse complement strand
GCAACCCATGCCCTGTCCACACCCCTCGAGAAAGTGTTCAAGAATCTGGACTCCGTGGGGGAGAGACCTCCAAACCTCAGGGTGAAAGTGGAGGGGAGTGCGGGGAATTCCAACTTACAGGTAGAGAATATATACAGTTTTATACAGCTTTATGCCTCTTTATGCCTGGCAGGAGAGTGCGGCGGCACAGGGGAATGAGGTCTGGTTTTTAGAGGGTCTCTCCCGTGGGGTAGAGTGGGAGGACAGCTGAACTCTGCTCGCTTGTTTGTATGGAGGTATGGTGTATACTGTGAGCTGTTCTCTTGGGGGAGGGGACTCCCGTCCGCTTGGCGATGTGCTCTGTACCTTTTATTTGTATCCTTGGGGTCACAGGTCACTCCAGCAGTGTTGATGTGGGTTCCTCGACCTTGTCTCTTGACTCAGCTCCAAACCGTTGGCTTTCTCGCTATATTTCTGTCCTTTAACTCTCCTTCTGGACAGGAGTGTCTGCAGAAAGCTGGCTACAGACCACCATCTTGGCTCCTCCCCCCATTGCTTCTCTTTATTAAAGTTTATAACATTAAAATTTAATCAATTTTGAAATTTATTCAGCTGAATTTGCTCAATTGTGTGGTGTTATTATAATTCTTCTACATACAGAAATGTAAGTGGATTGGCTAGAACAAGTTATTCAAACTTCTACCTCAGTTTCTTTCTCTGGAAAAGACAAAAATTCTACATTATTGAAATGGTTGTGAGGATTAAAACGAGTGACTGTAAATCAAATCTTTAGATGAAAGCCTGGCACTAAAATATATGATAGCTATTGTTATTATTATCTTTGATGGTTTAAATTACCATTACTTGCTATTTTTGAATAATATATGGTTAAAGTTAGAAAGTACTTGAAAACTATCTAGCTCAGGAATCATAAGTAGACTGAAGGCTGAGTTTGGATTTCAGAGGTTTGGTTATAACAATATTTTAAAATATTCTTAATTTGAGTTGGGATAAAAACCCTGTTGCTCATAGTCCCTACCATTCCCTATTGAATTACATGATCATTCTACTTTGCATGTTTGCTTTTTCTTAGGTACTGAACAACTTTTGAATTTGTGGCCTCTGATCTGATGCACTCCTCTTGTTTAGGAAAGACGAGTTCCAGAGGTACTTTCCATGTGTAAAGGCCCCCAAGTTGTGACCTCACTGGACATAATCTGGGAGTTTTTATTCCTAGACCAATGTTATCTCCATAACACCACAGTGTCTGATTTAATGAGAATAGATTGAAAGCCCTAAAATCCATCAGTCACCTTATGTACACATCAGTGGGGAGAGTGCATAAATGCTAGAAGATGAAATTATCCCCGCTATTGAAAATCAGAACCAAAGCCGGCCGAACCAAAACACACATACATAAGGTATGTGTCTGCTTTCTTCATTTAAAAAAATAATATAGATCAAGTAGGAAACTATTAAGAAGCTATTCCCCCTTATTAATTATTATGTGCCCCAAACTAAGACAGCAACTTGAATACATCATTTCAAAATCTGTTTATGAGAGTTTCAATTCACAGTTTGTTCTCATGCTTTTTTTTTTTTTTTAAAGGCAGTAAGGCTGAAATTATTTGTGTGGGACTAGAGCATCATCCTAGGAGACTATTCTGGTAGTCATGGTAACAACAATGAAATTATTGCTACTAAAATACAAGAGGAAGAAAAATAATATAATTAATTTTGAATACTGTAAGTCTGGTAAACTGGTTACAATGTGAAGCATATATAAGTAGACAGTGTAGGAAAGTTGACTTTTACTTAGAATGAAAGGAGTTTTTTGAAGATGAAATGGATTTTTATGTGAGATTTCACTCTATCTTTCTTCATATTTCTTTCACAAAGTCAGGAAAGGAAATAAGAATGGAACCTGACTCACGGTCAGCTCAAGGGAAGGTTTTAATTAGGGACTCTTCTTTCAGTGAAAATGAGAAAATGAGAAAAAAAAGATGACAGTTTCCTCCCTTGACAATCGTCTCTGTCCCACTCTCAGTGGGACACACCTAAATTGCACTGTTTAAAAATTCAGGCTAAGGTGGATGGCAGGAACATCGAGAGACTTCAGGTTTCTATGATTTGCAATCGCAGGGTGCCCGAGAAGAACTTGGGCTTCTTTTTGCAATAGCAGAGTTACTGCAGCAGAATCAGTGGGGCTCGGCTGGGACGTGCGTCCCGGGAGAGCTGATGCCTGATGGGGTGATCTTAGACCACACTTGGAGAAACCATGAGTGTGCGTCTTGTCTCTTATTTTACTCCCTCTCACTTGGTGTCTCTGTCTTTCTTTCTCTCTTTGGCTTTGGTTTCAGAGAAGAAAATAATATAAAAATAGATCATAATAGCAACAACAGCAAGAACTCAAAAAAACTTTGAAGACGGACCCTTGGTTTCTGGGTGCTCACGACCTGCTTTGCAGACATCACGCCGTTGTAAATGACCTAGTCGAGCCTGGACTGGAGAGTCAGAGTGGATAGGAGGATATTGTGGAGCAGGAGGAAGCCCAATGCCCTTGAAGGAAGCTCTGGAATCCGACAAGTCAGGGAAACATCACATTATCACTTTGTGAGATCGAATCTGACAAGTTAATGAAACATCGCGCTACTAGTGTGTGAGATCGAGGTTCTAGGGTTACGTTCTTTTATTCTGCATCATAACTATGTGATGGAGGGCCACTTGTTTCTTATCTCTGAGTCTCATCTTCCATAGTGTGGTGTGGTTTTCTAAAAAATTAAAAACATGCTACAGGGTTCTAAGAGCACAGGAGATCGCAAAGCTCCGTGTCTGACACACATCTGTTGCTCAGTAAATAGCTCTTTTGTTGTCTTTGTTAGGTGTGGAAATAAGGAGGAATTACAGTGAAAGTAAAAACTTGAAGTTAAGTTCTCTGTGATCTCTCAGTTAATATGGTGGCCCTGGAAAGGAACTCTGGTGTTTTGACTTCGAGAGCAGTGTTCATTCCACAGCTTATTAATTAGACAAATCATTGGAAATACTCGCTGAAGAAAAAGAGCCCTGGACTCAATTCTAGAGCTTCTTAAACAGGATATTCAGGGAAGAGTCCTGGACATTTAGTTTTTGTAATAAGCCCCTGATGTGAGCTAAGGTTAGCCCTTTGAACTTCATTCGAAAACAATTTAATTAACTATCTTTAAAAACATTCTTGGCACACCTCAGATCCTCTCACAGCACACCGGTGTGCCTGGCACATGCCTTGAAAATCACTGCTGTGCCGCAGTTGCTCTCATCTGGGCTAAATTTGTCTCCTGTGGGGTTGCTGCTGGGATCTAATGGATAGAGGTCACAGATGCCAGTAAATACCCTGCAATGTACAGGACAACTCCTCCTCTTCTGGAAATAAAAAAGAAAAGAATGACATGGTTCAACATAGCAATGTTGCTAAAGTTGAGAAAACCTACTCTAGGTATGAGTGGCAAAGAAGATAATTAAGTTTCCTGCTCTAGTGAAATGTATATTCCTCTAATGGGAACATATTTGGCAGTTAAGAAAATAAGAGGAAATTTATTTATTTATTTATTTGAGACAGAGTCCCTCTTTCTTGCCCAATAGAGTGCTGTGGCATAATAGTTCCAACTCTGGGGCTCAAATTATCCTCTTATCCCCACCTCTCAAGTATCTGGTAGTACAGGTGACTGCCACAATGCTTGAGTATTTTTAGAGACAGGGACTCACTCTTGCTTGGGCTCGTCTTGAACTGCTAAGCTCAAGCAATCCACTTGCTTCAGACTCACAGAGTGCTGGGATTACGGGCATGAGCCACTGTGCCCGGTCAGGGAAATTTAAATGTTTGTGATAAGTTATAAAGAAGTATACAAACCCAACTGAGAAGTTTTGATTCGAAGTTGCAGGAAGCTTATAGGAGGAAGGGTTGAAGATAATTATTCAGATACTGGCAGAGAAGGGATAGTTCAGTGGGGAGAAATTGGAATTAGGCCGGTCAGTTAGATATAGAAATCTAGATATAAGATGATTAGAGTTGAGAGTTGCATGAAGGAATAGTAACAGAGGAATACAGATAAGAGAGAAAATTGATAAGGACACCACCTCAATAGAAACTGACCTATGATGGAGTCTATTCTTCATTCCAATAGAGAAGAGTGACGGCAGGGGACTCCAGAGCTTCAGAAGATGGGAATAAGAAGTTGGGGAAATATCTTCTTTTCCTTTTAAACTTGCTGAATTTGAAGTTAAATTCGGATTTTTGTTTTTTGCAGTTTTTGGCTGGGGCTGGGTTTGAACCTGCCACCTCTGGCATATGGGGCCGGCGCCCCACTCCTTTGAGCCACAGGCATTGCCCCATCCAGATTTTTGAAAGGAAATATTGTTAGGCTGTAGCACAAGTGATAAGAACGTAGCCAGCAGCAGGAAGGAAGTAGTTTTTGTCACACAAATAGATGAGTCCTTCAAGGCTGAGAAATTATAAGAAGTATATCCAAGCTTCAAAGACTGTTTGGGGAATGCCAAATTAATAGCATCCATATATACATGTATTTGTATAAAGGATAGTCATGCCATCTTTTTTTATTTGATTCTCATAGAAAGTTGGGTGACATAGGTATGTGGGTAATTGTATTTATTTTATGAATATGAGAATCAATTGGTTATAGGTTATTTTATTAGAGTACCAGAGAAGGGGTTCACAATTTAGGTTTTGCATCTCCAAATTTAGGATTCCTAATACCATGTGCCCTAGAGGTCAAGAGAAAGGAAAGGAGCCAGGCCTCCCTGAGGTTTGCCCTCATCCTATGCAGCCCATGCGACACATGAGTGTAGACATGGACTTCTGTCTCTAAGTAGGCAAAACTACTTCTTTTACCTCAAAAGACTGTGTCTGGAAACCTTTTTTTATTTCTGAAGAGCAAAAAATTAATCAATAAAATTCACTAAATCTGTCCTTACCATGTGAGGTCACAGCAGGATACTGCCATTTGCAGAATGGGCTTTCACTAGTCCCAGAATCCACTGGTGCCTTGATTGTGGACTCCCACCTTCTAGAAATAACCTTTTGTTTATAACCTACTCAGTCTATGGTGTTTCATTGTAGCAGACCAACTAGACTAAGACAGTTGCTCATGAAAGAAATGTCAAAAACTCACAAAAGCACAAGAAAAGGAATTTATTTATTGACTCATATATAAGCTGGGGCCATGGCAGGGTGGGGATAAACAATGAAAGTGGAAATTCTGTTAAGAGCCTTTTTCTCTTTCACTTCTTCTTCTTTCAATGTCTCTTCCACCGCTGAGGTGGTGAGAGCACCATTCTGCCGTCTTCTCCACATCTGTTCTCATAGCTTTGGAACCAGAGAGAAAGATGCTTTCACTCCCCCAGTTCTGACAGATGAAGAGGCCGTGGCATACAGGCTAGGATTGTAAATTGACCTCTGCAGAGAGGAGATGCCTGTTTATGCACACTTAGGTACTATTTCAGTAAGTGGCAGCAGGTGGGTGGTTGGCCATGTACAGGGCACAGCTCACACCTGCCCACACAATTAACCATTAATTAAATTAATGGAAGACAGTGATGGCTTTCATTCTGCTTGAGAGGTGTTTAGCCTGTTTTTATCCCTTTTTGAGTATCATGTCACTGTGTTATTTTCCAGACCAATTCAATAAAACAACAACATTATTTTCTTTTCATTGTAAACACAGGTCTTTTGACCTTTTTTCTTCCCTCGATGTTATTAAAGATGATAAAATGAGGACAATTTAAAATGTTCTTTGGTGATTTTTGAATGCACCATGTTGCTGAGGGTAAGCAGCTGGCTGCTGTGCCCTATTCAGCCTCCAGCTTTTGCCCTGGAAATGCGGTTTCAGTTTAATCAGAGGCCAGCACTAGAAAATTATCCTGTTTGGAATGATATAAACCCACTGGGATCGCCAAGCCACAGTAACAACCTACATTTCTACCTCGGTATTTTTCTAAGAGCAAATGAGTCACAATCATTTTACAAAAATTTGTTAATAAAGGAAAGGCCACGACAACTGTTTCTGAAAGTGACAATCATTTGCATGTTATACTAGTGAGGGATTGTTGGTTTGGTTCTTTTGGATCAAAATACTTCTGGAATTTTTCTTTTTCTCTTGATTTTCCCTTATGTTATGGCATATTGTGTTGTTATATTACAGTGGAAAGAGCAGAAACTCTGGACTCAGTCTTAAATTCAAATTTTTGTTTGTATTTTATTCAACAAGCCTGTGCTTAGTGTTGGTCTTGGTCCATTCAGCTTTCTATAATAAAATATCTCAGACTGGGCATTTTATAAGCAACAGAAATTTATTTTGCATACTACTAGAGCTTAGAAAGTCTAAGATTAAGGTGGCAGCAAATTTGATGTTTGGAGACAGCTTGTTCTCTAGAAATGGGATGCTTGACCCAAATTTTGTCTACTGAGAAGGAAGAGGTTAGGTAAACACTGGAGAAAAGTATGTCCCAAGTATTGAGACCATATAAAAGAAAGTTGGAGGTTCTAGGGGACAAAACATGTTTTGGAGATGTGCAGGCAGTCTGGTGTGTCTGGAGCATTTTGCACATAGTTGGAACTTAATAAATATTCGTGCAACAAGAACCATGGCTAGGAAACAAGGCAGGAGCCATTTCAAAGACAGATTTCTGGGTATTTTGACTTTCATTCAACCTTAAAGCTTTGGGAAACAATTATTTGTTTATTATTCTGTGTCATGGAATGACACAATCACATTTTTCATTTTTTTTTTCTTCCAGCAACCCCAACCTCTTAGGCTCAGGTAATCCCCTTGCCTCAGCCTTCTGAGGAACTGAGACTATAGAATCTCACCATAGTGCCTGGCTAGTTTTTCTATATTTAGTACAGATAGGTCTTGCTCTTGCAGGCTGGTCTCAAACTCCTGAGCTCAGGGAATCCTCCGGCCTGAGCTTCCAAGAGTTCTAAAATTGCAGATGTGGACGACCATGACTGGCCCCAATTTTTCTCTTCAAAATAAAACATTTATCAGCATTCTGTGAATGGATCAGAATGGGCCTGTTAGGCGGCCACCTGAGAGGCTCTTGTAATCCAGGGAGAAATTGTGGGGTCCTGCATTAGAGCTGTCAGAGTGGGGGAGGGAAGGACAGCAGGTTAAAACATAAAGCAAGAATGAACAAGGCTATGATTTATGGAATGTGGGATTTGGTAAGGGAAAGTTCTGGAGGAATCAGGACAATGGACCTAGATTTCAGAACACTGGTTAAGTGAATTTAGTGGCAATGATGGCATTAGCTTTCAGCCATTCCGAAGTCAACACATAGAGTAAACCCAAGTGGTGTTATGTAGTGAGCTAGACTTCAGGTCTAGATTGCTGAAGATGTGTATTTGGAGGTTTCAACAAATTGTGGGTGAATTAGCTAATGAAATTTTGGATGAAGTCACCAGAGAGAAGGAGGTAGCCAGTGGACCAGGCTGAGAACTCATGGGACCCAGAGTGCTTATAGGAAATATTGACCTTTGCTGAACTAGGGGCCGTATCAGCCACATGTGTAAGAATCAGCCTAGGGAAGGGGGACATTATATGTGCTATAGGAAAAGTGTTATGTAATATTTATGACCTTGAACACTTTAGCAATCTCCCTATGAACATTTTCTTTGTTAGCAAAAAAGAAATACTGTTATCTACTGCACAGTCTGTTGTGACCATTATAGCAACAGTAAGTGCACTCGATTGACATAATGCCTGGAATATAAAATTCATTCAATGAGTAGTTTTTTCTTTTTCCAATGTTAATTGGGTTACTGATAAAATTGTCCATGATAAAATCTGCTGCTTAATGAGACTTACCATTTTGTTCAATAATTTAGTTAGGCTCCATTTCTAAATGGCTGAATCTCCAGAATGTAATAATCAGCTTCAATAAGGAGCTCTGGTAACATAACAAACAGAGTCTGATGAAGAACATTTCTAGAAATAATTTTGTTTCTTTCTTTTGATTGTGACAGTGTGATCAATCTAATTTAAAAACACCTGCATTCAATTTTTAAAAAATTGAATATACAATCAATAATAAGTGTTAAACTTCCTTTACAAAATTATATCAGTCATCACAAATGGTGCAGTATGTACTTGAAAAATATCGCTTTTACAGTTTTGAAGATTACTGAAACACATCTGCTTGTGTGGCTTTGCGCCCCTCACAATTTAGGTGCTTTTTAATTAAAGCAACCTAATTTGAGGAAATTTCAGAAGAGATGGGATTTCAACATTGCCTTGTTTTTGAAATCTTGGTTGTTCTCTTTGAAGTTGAACTGAAAAATTATCTAGATTCCTTTGTTGAACACACAGATGCATTCAACCTCTGGCTTTATGCAGAAATTTCAAACATTTTCATTTGTGTTTTTGTTTCCATGAAATGCAGACTAACTCCCTCACTTGGTCATGCTCAGTGTCTGGTTTTTACAGCATTGTCTAAGGTCTTTTTGAAAACTGAGGTAAAGCGCATTGTAGGTTAGAGGTATAAAACAGGAGAAATGATTGATAAAGAATAAGAAATTATCTCCTGTTTAATGCATATGCTTATTTTTTATTCCCTTTTCATTTCTTAAAGTAGCAACATGGGAAAAAGTCCTACTCATAGATGATTGTATCAAGGATCGTGAGGGAACAATGTGTTTCATCCTTATCTTACTAGATTTACCCTCAGGTTGTGTTTCAAGGGTAAGCTGATAAGCATGAGGAAGATCAAGTTCAATAACCAGAACTTGAAGTTTTATTTCTGTATATATGCTCTGGTATTTAAAAATCTGTCTATGTCTGGTAGCCTACTGAATAATACCACCCCTACCCCAAAGCTGTCCATCTCCTAACCCCTCCCTTGCAGTAGAAGGGACTTTGCAGTTGTGATGAAGTTAGGTATATTGAGATGGGAAGATTATCCTGGCCTATTGAATCATCCCATTGTAATTACAAGGTCCTTATAAAAGGGAAGCAGGATGGTCAATGTCAGAGTGGAGGTGTCAATGAAAGCAGAGATGGTAACAGCCTACTTTGTAGAAGGAAAAAGAGACCTTGATGCAAGGAGTGTAGGTAGCCTCTAGAAGCCAGGAAACGCAAGGTAATGGATTCTTCCCCCTGTGAAGGAAAGATAGCTGTTAACCCTCTTAATTTCCACCCATTAAAGTCCATCTAAGACTTCTGATACCCAAAATTGAACAACAAACTTTTATTGTTTTAACCCACTAAATTTGTGGTAATTTGTTATAGCAGCAATATGAAACTATAACATGCTATTTATTAAAAATGTCTACATATTTATGAAACTTTAGAATTCCTAAATTCTGTACCAGTACCTCTAATTTCTTGTGAGTTACCAAATGAGAAGGGCTATAGACAGAGTCAGAATCTGTCCATGGCTAATAAGGTCAGATAAAGATTTTAGTTTTCTGATTTACTCAGATCAAATATTAGTTCCCCCATTTGCCAGTTGACTGACTTTAGACTTTTCCCACACTTCTGTGTGCCTCTGCTTTTTAATTCATAAAGTTCAGGTATTTTATAGTTTAAATACTTAATACTCTGGGGGCATGGTGGCTCACATCTATAATCCTAGCATTCTGGGAGGTAGGGGCAGATGGATTACTTGAGCTCAGGAGTTTGAGACCAGCCTGAGCAAGAATGAGACCCCGTGTCTACTAAAAGTAGAAAAACTAGCTGGGTGTAGTGGCGGGCGCCTGTAGTGCTTGCCTGTAGAGGCAAGAGAAGTGCTCAAGCCTAACAATTTGAGGTTGCTTTGAGCTACGATGATGCCACAGCACTCTTCCCAGGGCAATAGAGTGAAACTCTGCCTCAAACAAACAACAAACCCCTCAATACTCATGAAACACAAATATTAGCTTCTTACACCAACATCCAAAATCCCATATTGGGTCTCCAGCTGGACTTCCTGAGTGCAGCATTTAGAATCTGGGGGAGAGCATACTTAGGTGACACTGAAACCATGCTCATCAGTACAGTTGGAAAGATGGAAGCATTAAACCTGGAAGCCCAGGGGAGGAGACTAGAATAAAGGATTTGCCTGAGGCTGGGTCTGCTTCTGATTCTTTACTGGCTTTGTTGCTCAGTTCTCAGTCTATTCTGGGAATTCCATGGAGACTGAGGTCTCTTCATCACACTGAAACTTATGAAAGCATCAAGCGTAGATGAAGTACAGGTATTTCAACCCCTAAAATAGATTTTTATCAAATTCAAATCCACTAAAGGGGATTGGCAATGTTTAGCTGATTATTTGGGCATTTTTTCTTGTTATAGGAAATTGAGGAATATATTAATCTTTTATTGTTCAATATTAATTGTGATACATTTGTATTTGGGAATATGGGAGAGAAAGGACATCTTTCCCTTTAAGAAAGAAATTTGCACCCCTGACCTCTGAGTTGTTCAAGGGTCAGTTGTATATACACACACATATTGAGGGTAAAAAATAAAAACAAAAAAACAAACAAACAAAAAAGAAAGCAAGCAGAGTTTTTCCTCAACGTGGCTGTTATTGGCATATACAAAGGCTAATGATTTGTGGACGTTGATTTTATGCCCTGAGACATTACTGTATTTTTTGATCACTAACAGCAGTCTTGTGGTTGAGTCTTTGGGGTTCTCTGAGTATAAGATCTGACAGTTTGACCTCTTCTGCCCCCATTTGGATATCCTTTATTTTCTTCTCTTGCCTGATTGTACTGACTAGAACTTTCAGAAACATGTTGAATAGTAGTGGCAATAGAGGACAAACTTGTCTGGTTCCAGTTCTAAGTGGAAAAGTTTTCAGTTTTACTTCATTCATTATAAGATTAGCTGTGGGTTTGTCATAGACAGCTTCGATCAGTTTAAGAGATGTGCCACCTATGCCTATATTCTTCAGGGTTCTAATTAGAAAAGGATGCTGAATTTTATCAAATCCTTGTTCTGCATCTATTGAGAGACTCTGAGGGTTTTTGTGAAGTTACAAGGTGAAGGGGATCATTAAAATGTTTAACACAGGGATATCTAATCTTACTTTTTTTCTAATGCTGTGTTCAATGTTTTAGCTCCTTTTCTTCTGCTTTTGCAACTTGAATATTTGAAAGGACAGGGGAAAAGTATTTTTAAAGTATCTCCATTTATAGGGTGCTCTTTATCAATTTGATGCCTGGCCTTTCTCTGTTGTAACCCATCACACTGGGACTGGATGCTTCTGCACATGGCAGTTTTGATGTTCACCTCCAGTATTGGTTTCATCTGATGAGACAGATATGCAGGATCTAAAGTGCAACACACAATGTTTGTGACAATTTCTATAGTAGCCGAAGTATACATATTAATAGAGAATATTTGTTTGGTAGGCATGTGGTTTCCAGGAGAGATTTCACAATTAGTCCCTCTTTACTAGCCAGGTGACTTGAGGCAATAATGATAACTGTTGTGTTTGTGGAGTTTTATACTAACTGATGCGTCCCCACATGCACTTTATGGATGATCCAACAACTCCCTTGGGGGCTAGATGATAGCTACTCCCATATCAGAGAAGAGAAATTCCAGTTCTAGAAAAATAAACTGATTTCCTCCAATTTCTACGGCTACTACATTAGTTAGGGTTCTCCAGAGAAATGGAACTGATACAATATCTGTATCCATATCTCTAATTATATAAGAGATACCTATATCTAACGGTTTATTATATGCTATTAGCTCCTGAGAGAAAAAGAACTGATACAGTATCTTTATCTGTACATAACCATATCTATCTATCTATCTATCTATCTATCTATCTATCTATCTATCTATCTATCTATCTATATAGAGATACCTATATCCAGGAAGAGATTTAGCATATGGTAATAGCTCCTGGGAGTATGGAGGCTGAACAGTCCCACAATCTGCAGTCTGTAAGGTGAAGACTCAGGGGAGCCTGTCATCTAGTTCAAAGACCTGAGATCCAGATGGTGTAGATTTAAGTCTAAGCCTGAAGTCCTGAGAACAAGAAGCACCAACACCAGGAGACAGGAGAAGACTGCGGTCTTAGTTCAAGCAGTCCGGGAGGAAGAGAGCAAATCCAGCCCTCCTGGCCTCTTTGTTGTGTTCAGGCTGTCGGCAGAGGGGACGACGCCCACCTACATCGGGAGGGCCATCTGCTTTTAGATGTTCATTTCAATTCAAATTCTCATCTCTTCCAGAAACACCCTCATAGACACATCCAGAAATAGTTTTATCAGGTCTGGGGACACCTCTGGAGCCAGGAAACTTGACACACTTGACACAAAATTAATCATCACAGCTATTAAGTGCCAAAGCAATGGTTTAAGATTGATTTTTTAAGAAAACTGTGTGAGTCTCAGTTTCCTCCGTGATATGGACACGCTGGCTAGACGCGTCACAAATTGAAGTCAGAGCAGTGATGTGGACACTGTTAGTGAGTGAAATTGTTTGGCTTTGAGGAAGGGTGTGACACATGCCATCAAGATATGTGTACCATTTAGAGAGGACAGCTGCTGTCAGGCTCCAGATAATGCTTCTCAACAGAAATGCAACAAAATTAGTGTTGTAAGACTTTTTACTTTTTCAAAAGAAGACAGAAATCTTGATGAAAAATTCCTGTGCTTGATTAATGCTGAATTGTCAGAACTGCAGTCCCTTTCTAGGGCTTCCATGGTGAAGGATGGATGGAGCCACTTTACTTTCATTACGTCACTGTTTGAAAACAGCATTGTCTTGGTTTAACATTCTAGGAAAATAAGTGTATGTTTTTTTGTTTTGGTGTGGAGGAGTTATTAGGTTTATTGACTTTTCAATTAATGTCTAGGTCCATTCAATAATTGATTTGGACAAATGGGTAATTCCCAAGGAAATAACCGAAATTCATTTATTTGCATGCTATTGGAGCATTAGAAGAGCAGACATCACTCTCTACAGATCATCGTGGATACAAAGATTATACTCATGTATTTCCCATGGCCAACGGTACTAAGTACTGGAAAGGAAAGAGCTGGTTAAGAGGACAGAGGGGCCATTTGCCACAGGCAATGAGGGAAAGTGTACCCCAGGGGTGGCATTTAACTAGAAGTTAGAAGAAAGTACAGGGCTGAGCAATGGGATTTCTTGGACCATCTGCACGATAGTCCCCCATGGTGCAATTTACCACTTGCTTTTAGAACAGTGTAACCCTTTGGTCTTTTGTATTTAATAGTGTTGTATAAAATCTTCTTCAGGAAAGAGCAAGGACGTAGGAGGTAGACCCAGGTTCAAATTCTGTTCCCTATTTCTCCCTGAATTATTTGGTATTTCTAGACCTTAGTTTCTTCATCTATAAAATCCAGGTTATAATCCTTACCGCCAAGGTAAATGAAAATTGCACATGTAAGTCTCCTTTGCAGTCCCTACAACTGTATATGAACATGCAGCAGTCATGTGCTAAACAGCATTTGTGTCTTATACAGGGACATGGAGAGGTTCCCCTGCAAGTTTGTGATTAAAATGCAGGGAGGCAAACATGCCATGGGAAATCCCCACTCACCTTCACAAGCAAATAGGAAGAACAGTTAGAATGGAAACAGGTTTAGGAATTAGAGAGGAACCAGGTGTGGATAAAGTGGGTTTACCCACTTTAATCAAGTTAAGGGCAAAAGTGAGAATTCAAGAAGTAATTTGAGAGCAAGGTGGGCAGGGACTTATTCATTTATTTAAATTTAAAAAATTTAAATTAAAACAATAAATTTTACATTAAGAAGCATATCATAATACACAAATAACTATAGGAGTTTACAGGATATCGTGGAGAGAGAGAAAGAGAGGTAGGGGAGAGAGAGAGGGAGAGAGAGAGAGAATGCACAAGGGTGCATGTACAGTGTATTTAAATTTTCCTGCCCTTCACAAGGCCCACAGCACTGTCTCCAGTAGAAAGCACCTGCTATTTAAAACTGCTGTTTTGAGAGCCAGGTTGGCCCACAGCCTGATAATCAAAAAATCTGGGTCTCGTCCCAGGTGGCCTTCTGACAAGCTGCATTGCTCTGAGCTAATCACTTTGCTTCTTTGCCTTTAGGTAGAGGTAAAAAGATCTCCACATCTGACCTGTCTCAAAGGAATCCTTTCAGGCTAAAAAAATTGTTGAATCTGCCCCTTGTGTTGTGTAACTTACTATTCAATGTGGGAGCATAATTGAGTAAAAAGTCAAACCCTTTAAAAAATCAAAACAGTTATCTCATGGAGAACAAATTGGGTCTATTGTAGTCTGTTGTTTAGTGACAACTTCCTCCTGAGGAGGGGGGAGCAAAACCACAGTGTGGTTCGATGGTTCGACTTGGCTCCGTGGAAAGTGCACAGAGTTTGGGAGGGTGTGCACCTGGGTCCAGTTTTCTAACTTCGCTGAACAAGGTAACTCTGTCGTAGTGTCAAGGATACTTATTCTTTCTGAGCCTAAATTTCTAGAACTATTGATACACTTACACCATGTAAGTTATTGTGAGGAGTGAGTGGATGTAACGTTATTAGCATGATATCTGCCACTGATCTTCAAAAACATTACCTTTACATTTTTAAAGAAAATGTTGCTTAACACCTGAATTCTGGGAGTTATATGGAGACTTCCAGGTTCTCAATATTTGGGGACCCAATGGAGCAAGTCTATGATGCCTATTTAAGGAGGCTTTTTAAAGTCAGCCCCAGGCTGTACCTGCAAAGGCACAGTTGGAAATAAACCACTAGCTGTCCTCCCACTTGAGGAACTAAGCCTGCTCCACCCTGATCCTGTGTGGAGGAGAGTTGGAAAATATTTCTTGGACTGAATTCCAGGGGCAATTCCGGGGGCCTGGGGCTTCATAATTGTCCCAAGTTGAGCAGGGAACTAAAGTACTTCTTGTTGTGCTACTTAAACCTCAGAACAATACCATGATCTAGGTATTGTGATCCCCAAAAGACTGTACAGTGTGATAAATTGATAGTTTTCAACTGGTTAAATGCTAACCTTGACTATTCACTGACATATTTTACTTTGGGTTTAAGAGACAGATACTGTAATTGAATAAGGTCTACAAAAAAATAATAAAAATAATTCAGGCATTCATCATTTTACCCTGTGGCATTCCATGTTAGACATTATAGATTTTATGAAATGCCTGATGTGCTATTGAGAAAGGAAAAATAATTAAGGAATGCCATTCAAATTATATTGATTTGTATTCCTAACTCAATTACATATGTTCTAACTTTAAAAAAGTCTTTGAATTGACAATGTGCACATTCAACTTTTACTGCATGCCTTTCATGGATAAGCTACTTGCTAAGACTTATTAATTGTCTAAAGATATTAAGACATAAGAAAGTAGAAGCAAACGTATATAACTGCAATGTTTTCCCTTCAGCAACCATCAACTGACCTGGAGTTTGAGCGCGTAGTGATTTATACCACTTGCCTTCGTGTGGTCCGGACAACCTTTGAAAGATGTGAACTGGTTAGAAAGATCTTTCAAAACCACCGAGTAAAATTTGAAGAGAAAAATATAGCCCTAAATGGTGAATATGGAAAAGAGTTAGATGAACGATGCCGACGTGTTTCTGAAGCTCCTTCCCTCCCCGTGGTGTTCATTGACGGCCATTACCTTGGGGTAAGTCCTGTGCTGGGGAAGGACCTTGCCTTGACAGGAAATCCATAAGCCTACATGTGACAAGGACCTTGCACTAGGCCTACCAGGACATCTGCTGTTTTTTGGGCCTTACTTCTCTCCCAGGTAATGCACAGCTCCAGTGCTCATCCCTACAGAACTACGGTGGGATGAAATGAGCATGGAGCTGCCTTTGTGAACAGGCAGTTTTAAAATATTCCGTTGACATGAGTTTTGCATTATGAAGGATGTTTTCTGTGACTGAAAGGTATATGTTGAAATACAACAAAAAGAGGATCAATACTTCGAATCAAAACCCCTCTGCTTTGAAATGTAGTCTGTGCCCAGTTCTGGTTGAATGAAAAATGTGGGATTAAAAACTACTTTTTTCAGTATAGTGAGAAAAATAGAATATAAGATATACATTTGTGAATTCTCTTAAATCCCATTATCGAACACTCTGTTTCCTACCTAATGAACCTCAAACGAAAGTTTTAAAATGAAATCAAAAAGAAATGGGACCTGGAGCCAGAATTTTATCTGCTTGTTATTTAAAATTATTTTTGATTTGGGTAATGAGACAAAAATTTAGACGTACAGTAAGCAGAAAAGAACTCCCGGGCAGCAACAGACATGCCTGCGTCATTTCTCTCTGAGTAATGCTGTAGTGTCATTAACCTCCTTATCTGTGAACATGCTTGGGTACAAAGCCGAGGAGTGAGCTCTAGAGGGTGCACATTGGAAAGCGTGAGAGTAAAGACCCAGGGGGCACCAGCTACATGATCACTCATCACGGAACAAAGAGATTGTCAAAGCAGGTGGACACTTGGACCTTCATTTTGTTTAGTATCTTGTCTTAACCTTAAGTTTTCAGAAGAAGTTAGAAAAATCCAGGACATGAGATACTTTCATTTTTTTTTTTCAGGGAAATCAATCTACGTTTTAATATCCTGTCATTTTATGAAAAGATAACTGCAGAGAAGCCATCATTTGATAGCCACAATGTTAGGTGATTTTTCATTCAACCAGAACTGGGCACAGACTACATTTCAAAGCAGAGGGGTTTTGATTCGAAGTATTGATCCTCTTTTTGTTGTATTTCAACATATACCTTTCAGTCACAGAAAACATTTTAATAATGACAGTAATAATAGTGACAAAAATAATGGTAGTGATAATAATATCATTACTGCACTTTCACCCTTATATCTGTCATCTCATTTAATCCTTGGGGTGGCCTTAGAAATTGACTCTTGAATAGCATATGGGTTAGGAGGCAAGTAATGGAGTCAGACAACCTTGTTTCAAATTCCTGCTCTGATGCTTACAGGTGCCTTGGTTTTCTCATGTGTAAAATAGGAATGATAATATAACATATGGGCTGACTTTGGAGGATTTTATGAGATAAGGAACGTAAGTGCTTAGTTTCTGCACTCGGAACAAAGCAAGTTTTCAATAAGTACTAATGGTTAGCCTTATTTTGCCAAAGTAAACATTGATTTCTTTGCTCCAAGTGGCTACAGGACGGGGTCAGAACTCAAAGTAAGATTTTGTCCAGCTCTCCAAATTCAGGCTCCTCAGCACACTGCCTCAAGGAAAGGGATCTTTGACTGTTTTCTGTGATGGTCTTTGCACCTAGAACAGGACTTGGCACAGAACAGGTGATCAGAGAAACATGTTGGATGGATGTGAGAATTGTGCTAGATTGCCTACTCATGTTCTTACCTTCTCTCCCTAAGATCTACTCCCATAAAGAAAGGACCAGATAGACTCACCACACTAGGGGAAACGTATATTATAAGGTTTGTGGACATTTGCCATTTTTAACTTGGGAATAATTCTGACATTGTAAGACATTTCTCATTGTAGAATTTTAATTTCCTTGAAAGTACATAATTAAAATTTGTGAGTGATTGCCTGCTTATCCAAGTACGAGGCTGGCCCCATTTGACACTCTGGTCTTGACCACTTAGGTTCCCATCCATAAGCCAAACCGCTTATCTTCCTCCTTCTGAGATGATGTAATGGGCTGTCATACTCGTTCTGTTTGTCTTTCATTGTGAGGGATTTCAGAGGGAGAGTGAAACAGCAAATGAGGTAGGGAGCATATTTCTCTCTAAAGTGTTTCTTTACCTGTGATCACTTATTCACACACATGGGAGCCTAGCTGAGAAAGTATTACACAGGTGCTACCTTATTGCTTCTATAAATGAAAGTTAAATGCTTCAAACCTGGAAAGAGTCTGGAAACAGATTTTTCTCCCATTTTTTTCTTATAAAAGGAAAATTACTTCTAACCCTACAATTCACAATGGCAAATATAGCAGGAAAATTTCCCTCCCACTACAAAAGCACTTTTACTTAAATTCCAATGCATGACTATAAATAGAATACGTGCTTGAATTGTAGAGCCTCTTCCTCACTATTCATGCATCTGAAATGGAAGGATGCCCTCTGCTGGGTTTTGACACATGGTGAAACATAATTTTTAGGAAGAAAAGTAGCTGATGTTGGCAATTTCCATAACATCTGTTTTTTTAAACAGTGACATGAAAACATTTGATTTGGTTTAAATTTAGATGAGTGATAAAAGTCAAGATGTATGAATCATCTGCACAATATAACTTTTTTTTTGAGAAGAGAGAGAAGTAGACAAGTGGACAGACACAGCCAGAGAGAATTAAACAGTGACAGAAAAAGAGGCATTTGGAAGCACAATGGGGAAAACAATGAGATGGGATAGAGAACAGGAGAACATTCTGTAGCTCTTTCACCATATTGCCATCAGTGTCACCTGACCCAGGGTGGGTGGAACCCGAGGAATTCAGCTATCCTCACTGAAGTAAAGATAATGGACTTCAGTTGGTGAGAATGGAAGAATCACAAGGATATTACACTTTCCCCCCCGATGACTCTCTTCTCCAGCCAAAATAAAAAACAAAGATGCAAGCAATAAAAAAGGCAAGGAAAAGAAATTACTTTGGAAGACAAATTTATACCACCTTTGGATTCTTTATTGGTGGGGCAGGGGAGCAAATTCAGCAAATTCAGCAAAAGTACCCAGAACTGTTTCATTATTTTGCATCTGAAAATCTTTTTTTCACATAAAACAATTGTGTTCAAATAGTTTGGACATAGATTATCTTATAAATTCTAGTAGAAAATAAGTTAGAATTAGTGACTTGTTTGGAGCAATCATAAACCTCTACAGTGGAAATCCCCCAAACTCACATTGGATTGGAGCTATAAAAGATAGAATGAACACATTCTTCTTAGCAAAGTATCTCAAGAATGGAAGAAAAAGTATCCAATGTACTCAGCCCTACTATGAAGCTAAGTTATAGCTTTCATGTGAAGGCTAAACCCAATTATAGCACAATAATATGGATAAAGGGGAAAGGGTGGGTTGGTTTGGGTAGGGGAGGGGGAGGTTGGGTAGAGAGAGGGTAAATGGTGGGATCGCACTTATGGTGCATCTTACAAGGGTACAGGTGAAACCTACTAAATGGAGATTACAAATGTTTTCATACAATAAACAAGAAAATCCCATGAAGATTATGTCAAACAGGTGGATGAAAATATTTCAGATTGTATATGCAGCCAGAGCATTGTACCCCATGAATGCACTAATGTACACAGCTATGATTTAATAAAAAAAAAGTGAATCTTACTAAATGTAGAATATAAATGTCTTAACACAATAACTAGAAAAATGCCATGAAGGCTATGTTAATCAGTTTGATGAAAATATTTCAAATTGTATATAAAACCAGCACATTATACCCCATGATTGCATTAATGTGCACAGCTATGACTTAATAACTAAATAAATAAAAAAGAAAGAATGAAACTAAGTGATGGGTCTGGTACCAGAGAGAGGAAAAAAAAGGTCATTTATCAAGATAGATCTCTCAAACTCATTGATACTGAGGTATATTTAAAATACTATATTGTAAGAATAAAGGTAATTATCATTGAGAAAAGCTAGTTTACAGAGTAGAAACACATTTCTTTCTTTTTTTTTTTTATTGAGACAGAGCCTCAAGCTGTCACCCTGGGTAGAGTGCTGTGGCATCACAGCTTACAGCAACCTCCAATTCCTGGGCTCAAGCGAGTCTCCTGCCTCTGCCTCCCAAGTAGCTGGGACTATAGGTGCCCGAAACACATTTCTAAGGATGATTCATAAAACTTCTTGTCTGAAATGGGCCCCTAAGGAAGATTTTGTTATAATGAAGAAGCAGTTGGGCCAGGTGCAGTGGCTCATGCCTGTAATCCCAGCACTCTGGGAAGCCAAGGTAGGTGGATTGCCTGTGCTCATGGGTTTGAGACCAGCCTGAGCAGGAGCGAGACCTCGTCTCTAAAAATAGCCAGGTGTTGTGGTGGGCTCCTGTTTGAGGTCGCTGTGAGCTGCCACGGCACTCTACCAAGGACAATGAAGTGAGACTCTGTCTCAAAAAAAAAAAAAAAAAAAAGAAGCAGTCAGCTCCAGAAACTATCTTTGTCTTGATTCACATGAGCAAAAAAGATCATTTAGGGCAGTGCTTGTGGCTCAAAGGAGTAGGGCGCTGGCCCCATATGCCAGATGTGGTGGGTTCAAACCCAGCCCAGGCCAAAAACTGCAAAAAAACCCCCCCAAAACCCCAAACAGACAAACAAAAAAAATCCTCCAAAAGATCATTTGTTCTCTGCCCTTCTTTCTGCTTCATTCTGTTCCTAAGTAAAGACCACAGTGAATATATTTGATTAATGTTTACTAAATAAGTCACAAACTTAACTCTGAAGGAATGAGGGAAATGTACTTTTTAGTTTTCTAGCCTCTGCAGTATAGGAAAACAGTCTAGGAAGACTTTGGATTGCCAGATACGCTGTTTTCATTTTTTTGTTTGCTTTTTAAATCAACTTTATTGACATATAATGATACCCATTTGAAGTATACAATTCAATGAGTTTTGAAAGATTTGTATGCTCATACATCTACCAACATGCTCAAAATATGTAGCATTCCAATAATTTCCAAAAGATTGCTGATGTCGCTTGTCAATCTCTTCCTCCATTCTCAGCCTCCTGGCAGCTATTATATTCTGTTAATATAATTTGCTATTCTAGTAATATCTTTGTCTGGTTCCATATCAGGACTAATGATGACTTCATTAAGTGAGTTTGGAAGTATTATAGCCTCTGGAATTTTAATTTCTGGAGCTCTTTATTTCTTGGTGTCAGAAAGGTAAAGTCATAGCTTTATATTCATCTGACATCATTTTCCTTTTATCTGAAGAACTTCTTATACACTACTATTGTATTGCTGGTTTGCTATAAATAAATATAGCCTTTTCATTTCTTACAAAGAGTATCTATTTCACTTTTATTTTTAAAAGGTATTTTTGCTGGGTATAGAATTCCATGTTAAAAGTATTTTTTTTTTTCATTCAGCACTTCAGAGTTGCTCCTCTGTCTTCTCACTTGCATTATTTGTAATGAAAACCTGCTGCCATACTCATCTTTGTTCCTTTGTATATATTATGTCTTACCACACCCACACTTCTAGGTGATTTTAAGATTATTCTCTTTATCATTGGGTTTATGAAATTAGATTACTATGTCTTAGTGATGCTTAGGGTTCATTGATATTTTTGAATCAGCAGGTCTATAGTTTGTATCAAATTTGGATGTTTTAAAGCCATTGTCTTTTCAACTATCATTTTTCTGTCCTCTGTTCTTTTCTTCTTCAGGGGCTCCAATTACATGAATATTAGATTGTTTGAAGTTGCTCTATAGCACATTTCATTTCATTTTGGACAGTTTCTATTGATTTCGTGTGTTCATAATTTTTTCTTTAACAATGTCAAATATTTTTTTAATATTATTCAGTATATTTTTCTTTTTCCTTTCCTTTCTTCCTTGTTTCCTTCTTTTCGTTTCTTTCCTTTTTAGAGACAGAGTCTCACTTTGTCACCCTTGGTAGAGTGCTATGGCATTATAGCTCACAGCAACCTTCAGCTCTTGGTCTCAGGCGATTCTCTTGCCTCAGCCTCCTGAATAGCTGGGACTACAGGCACTTGCCACAATGCCTGGCTATTTTTTTGTTGCAGTTTGGCTGGGGCCATCCTCGGTATATGGGCTGGCACCCTACACACTGAGCCACAGGCGCTGCCCATCATTTCTTTCTCCTTTTTATTTGTTTGAGACAGAGTCTTACTTTGTTGCTCTAGGTAAAGTGCTGTGGCATCATAGCTTACAGCAACCTCAAACTCTTGGGCTCAAATGATCTTCTTGCTTCAGCCTCCAGAGTAGCTGGGATTACAGGCATCCCCCACAAGGCCCTGATATTTTTTGTAGAGACAAGGTCTCACTTTTGCTCCAGTCTTGAACTCCTGAGCTCAGGCAATCCACCTGCCTTGGCTTCCCTGAGTGCTGTAATTACAGGCATGAGCCACTGTGCCCAGCATCCATTCAGTATATTTTTCATCTGAGACATTTCACTTTTATATTCAGAAGTTCAATTTTTTAAAAAATTTTATTTTTTAGAGAACTTTTTTGTTTACAGAAAAATAGAGCAGAAAGTACAGAGATTTTCCATATACTTTATACCCCCACACATGTACTGCTTCTCCCATTATTAACATTGCCCACTAGAGTGGCATAATTTTCTACAGTGGATGAACCTACCCAAAGTACATATTTTATATTAGAGCTGACTCCTGATGTTGTGCATTTTTTATGGGTTTGTGTAAATTTATAATAACTTGTATCTATCATTATAGTAATACATACGGTATCCATCCAAAACAATTTTGCTGCCCTAAAAAATCTTTTGTTCTCTACCTGTTCATTTCCCTTTACCCCCAACCCTTGGTGATCACTGATCTTTTACTGTCTCCATTATTTTATCTTTTCCTGAATGTCATATAGTTGGAATTGGATAGTATGTAGCCCTTTTAGATTGCTTTCTTTCACTTAGTAATATGCATTTAACTTTTAACCATGTCTTTTAATGTCTTTTTAGGGCTCAATAAATGTATAGATCTGTGGTCCCCAACCTCAGAGTAGCAGGCTGGTACTAGTCTGTGGCCCACTAGGAGCTAGGCTGCCCAGCAGGTGAGTGCCGGGTGAGCAAGCGAAGCTTTGTCTGTATTTACAGCCATTCCCCATTGCTCACATCATGGCCTGAGCTCCACTTCCTGTCATATCAGAGACAACATTAGATTCTCATAGGAGGTCAAACTCTACTGTAAACTGTGCATATGCAGGATCTAGGTTGTGTACTCCTTATGAGAATCTAATGCCCATCCCGTGGAAAAATGGTCTTCCATGAAACTGACCTATGGTGCCAAAAAGTTTGGGGATCACTGATTTAGATGTACTAAAGTTTATTTATCAGTTTATCCACTAACAAACATTTTGGTTGCTTCAAAACTTACAGCAACTATCAATAAAGCTGCTATACATACATACACGTGAAGATTTTTGTGTGACGTAAGTTTTAACGGTAAAAGAGCTGGAAGAGTAAATTGCTGGATCACATGACAAGAATTTTGTAAAAAACTGAGAAACTGTTTTCTAAAGTGGCTGCACCACTTTTCATTACCAGCAATGAATGAGAGTTCCTGTTGCTCTGCATCCTCACCACCTTTGATGTTCTATTTTTTCTTTTTTTAATATCAAATTAATATGAGGGTACACATTTTTAGGTTACATTGTTTTCAATTCTAAGGTACAGTTCAAGTTGTAGTTCAGCCCTTCACCCAGGGTGCATGCTGATCACCCTCACATTGTGCATATTAGGTGAGATCCCACCAATTGCCCTCCTTCCTGCCCCCTTTCTCTCCCTTCTCTCCCTTCCCTTATTGCTAGACTATATTTGTGTTTTATCATTCATGTGGATGTGTAGCTGTTCATATGTTGGTTTCATATTGGTATTGCTTACATTGGATTTTTTTCTTCATTCTTAAGATACTTTACTAAGAAGAATGTGTTTCAACTCCTTCCAGGAAAACATAAAAGACGTAAAGTCTTCATCTTTTCTTATGGTCAAATAGTACTCTATGGTATACACATGACACAATTTGTTAATCCGTTCATGGGTTGATGGGCATGTGGGTTGCTTCCATGACTTGGCAATTGTGAATTGAGCTGCAATAAACATTCTGGTGCAAATGTCTTTGAGATAAAATTATTTTTGTTCTTCTGGGGTAGATACCCAGTAATGAGATTGTAGGGTGAAATGTAAGGTAGACTTTTAGTTCTTTGAGAATTCTCCATACTCTTTCAAAAAAAGTTGTTATTAGTTTTCAATTCCAACAGCAGTGTAAAAGTACTCCTTTCTCTCCACCTTCATATCAGCATCCATAGATTTGGGACTTCATCCCAATCTATGGAGATGTGGGCTAATCTCACTGGAGTTAGATGATATCTCAGAGTGGTTTTGATCTGCATTTCTCTGATAAAAGAGACAATAAGAATTTTTTTAATGTGTTTGTTGCTTATTCATCATGTATTTTCTTGATTTAAGCAATTCTAATAAATATGTAGTGATATTTCCTTGCTGTTTTAATTTGCATTTCCCTGATGATGTATGCTGTGAAGAATATTTTATATGCATCTTTAATATATCTGTTTCATATGCTCAATATTTCTGCTAGCTTTTTGAACATATAGGATATAGGTATAATAACCATTTTAATCCTTTTATCTTGAAAATCTAGAATTTTTGTTTATTCTAGGTTGCTTATTTTCCAAATTTTAGCTTTATTATTCTACTTTTATGCTTATTTGATCATTTTTGATTAGATGCCACATATTGTGAATTTTACCTTTTTGAGTAAAAATATTCCTTGTTGAAGTGTTTTTATATTTCTATAACTCTTGTTCATCTTTTTTCAAGGGGTACATTGAGTTACTTGGAAATAGCTCATTCTTTGGGATTTTGTTTTTAACCCATTTAAAAGGTCAGGGTATTGTTTAGTCTAAAGCTAATTATTTATCAGTACTGAGTCAAGACCTTGTGACCACTTTACCCAATGCCCCATGAATTATGAGGTTTTCTAGTCTTGCTGATTGGAACAGGTACTATTCCAGGCCCTTACCCTGAATGTGTCCCTTTTAATTTTTTTCAGGTAGTTATTTTGCTGCCTTGAGTGGTTTTCTCTCCTGGAGGTACTAATCAGTACTCTGCTGAGCACCAAGGCTGGGTGATGGCTCATCTTCAGAGCTTCCCGTAAAGCTGTTTACTCTCAAGAACTCTGTCCTGTGAATTCTAGTCATCTTGGTCTCCTGGACTGTCAAGTTTGTTTCCTCAACTCACAGAATCCATCAGTCTCTAATTGAGATCCCCCTTTCTGTGCACAGCTTGGAAAAGCTGTCATGGCAGTAAGCTTGAGCAACATACTGCTCACCTGATCTATTTCTTGACTCTCAGATCAAAGATTATACTTCACTGTTGGCTAATATCCAATACTATAAAAACAAGGTTAAAAATTATTACTGTTAGAGACTGGGAGCAGTGGCTTACACCTGTAATCTGGAACTCTGGGAGGCCGAGGTGGGTGGGTTGCCTGAGCTCAGGACTTTGACACTAGCCTGAGTAAGAGTGAGATATCATTTCTAAAAAATACGCAGGCATTGTGGTAGGCTCCTGTAGTCCCAGCCTCTTGGAAGGTAAGAGGTAAGAGGACTGCTTGAGCTCAAGAGTTTGAGGTTGCTATGAGCTAAGATGCCACAGCGCTCTACTGAGGGTGACCAAGTGAGACTGTGTCTCAAAAAAATTTGTTATTGTTTATCAGAATAGATATTGGTTAGTCTACCTATAGGCAATATAACAACATAAGGTGAAATTTTTAGGCTGGATGACTATGGCAGTAATGAATTACATTTGTTTCTGAATAGCAATGGTTGCTTTCCACAAAAATAAAATAAAGTACCACAACAAAGCTACCTTAAAAATAGGAATCTCATTTTTGTTCTCACTTGAGAAATGTATAGAAAAGTATCCCAGAGAGTGTATAAAAGTTCCATGACCTTATCTAGGGCCACTTTCTACTTTTTAGTTCTACCATTCTTAGCATATGTCTTTCATCATCCTCAAAGTCTCTAAGGCTCAAGGAGGATTGGGAAGCAGCAAGTGTGGAAAGTCTACAGAACTTCTCCACAGTATGGTTATTATTATAACAGCTGTTGAAACTCTTGCCATCATGTATATATTGTTGGAAGAAAGGGAATAAATAGAAAGAGAAAAAAAAAAATAGGAGTGTATGCAAACCCAAACCACAGTGAGATATTAGCCTAACATTAGTAACCATGGCTTTTATCAAAAAGTCCCAAAATAACAGATAGCAGTGTGGATGTGGAGAAAAAGGAACATTCATACACTGTTGGTGGGACTGAGAACTAGTACAACTTGTTTTGTCATTGATTTGATCACTAGCAATTTTATCAGAGATCTAGTAGGAGGAAAGTCCCCTAAACTATTTCTATTATCTTGGATATCTTTTGGTAACAGGCAAACTAACGTTTTAATCTTTAAGCTTTTATTATTTTAAGCCATGTTCACTCTGCTTCAGATAGTATGAAGATAGGATATAGAGGAGTTTGAAATTTAGGCCTGAAGTCAGTCTTTTAGAATTTAAATCAAGCCATTTATTTGTGTGCATGTGTGTGTGATTGCTCCTTTGTCCTTTTTTCCTGAATAGCTGAGGATAATTTTTTTTAGCAGCAACAACAACACTGAGAATGATAATAAAAGGCGATTTTAATGTTATACTCTGCAAAGCATTTTACATGTATTATCTCTTTTGCTCTTTAAAATAATACTATGAATGGCATTATTATTATCTCTCAGATCCCCCATTTTGTACCTGAAGAAAATTGAAACTTAGAGATGTGAAGAAACTATTTCAATATCTTCAGATCACAACTGGTATAGCTTGGAATCAAATGTAGGTGTTATATCACTGGTGCTTGACCTCTTTAAAATTGATAGCTCAGAGTTTCTATAAATTGACAATGGCCTTACTTTTACACCATAGCAGCATATTTACATCCTGAATTTCTTCATCACTTGAAATCATTCCACATTTGAAACTGTAATTTAGGAGTGCCCTGCTTTGACCACAATTTTCTCTCCTTCAGTCTCTCCTATTTGTCCCTCTGTTGATCTTGCTTTGTCATTGGTATTGTTTATTCTTTCTGCCTTTCCATTTCTCTTCTCTTATAGTCACAATTTTGTTTTCATGTATCTCCTGTATCTTACTATATACAGGACTATAATAATAACCAAACTGTGAAGAAGTTCTGTAGACTTTCCACATTTGCTGCTTCCCAGCCCTGCGCAAACCCCTCCATCCATTTTTCCTTTCTTACTCCAGTACACCAAGGGCGTTATTAGGGAAAAGCTGCAAACCATTAAAGAGGTTGTCTGGATTATCTAAGTCCATTATCTACTATTTCTCTTAATATTGAACAGCTTGTTAGTTTTCTGTTGTGACCCACTTAACAAACTGTTCTAAATCTTTTCTAATTTCTTCAAACAAAAGTTCCATTGCCATCTTTCGTTTTCACAGCTCCAATCTTACAAAGTATTTTAGCACTTTTTTTCTTTTTTTTGGTATTGCAGATGTGTTTTTCTTAACACTTAACAAAACAAAACTTAGAACTAATTTCTGGTATTAGTTTCTTATTCCCATACCCTGACTTCGATCAGTGGCCTTACAATTCTTTCACTTACTCAATTTTCTTTGATTCTACTTTCTTTCTCAGATCTAGCCAGTTTCCAAGATTTATGTAGTATTCTATAAGATCTTAATTTTTCACATTTTAAGAACTTCTTTCAGTAAGTAGGTTAGCAAAGTAAACTAGAGGCAGACATATATAGATGCAAGGGTAAGCTCTTTATCTTACTGGTTATCAATGATGGACAAATTATTTAATCTCTGTTAGATGAGAAAAATTGAGTACCTAAAACACAGGGTATTTTGAGGATGGAACGAAAGGAAACATAAAAACTCAGAGTGGCTAGAACATGGTGCACACTCAGTGAACTTTTGTCAATATTATTATCGCTAGGACATGTTGTAGGAGTGTGCATAAAATGAAGCATGAGCAAAGTGGTGGCCATTCCCACAACAATCTTTCAAAGTGTAAGCTATGGTTTGATTATTTGTCCCCTTCAAAACTCATGTTGGAATTAAATCTCCAAAGTGACAGTATTGAGATATGGAGCCTTTAATAAGTGATTGGGTTAGAAGAGCTATGCCCTCATGAATAGATTAATCCATTTATATACAGAGTGGCCTTTAAGTTTGTGTGCAATTTAAAATAGTGTGCAATTTTAAATCGTTCAGGAATTTTATGGACACCATGTATTATTGGATCAATGGATTAGTGGATTAAGGGTTTATTTTGTGAATGGAACTTGTGGTTTTGTAAGAAGAGGAAGAGAAACTAGAGCTAGAACACTCAAGTCTCTAATAGTGTGATTCCCTGCTCTGCCTTGGGACTCTACAGAGTCCTCCTCAGCAAAAAGCCTCTCACCAGAGGCAGACTTCTCAGCCTTTAGTCTGTAAATTTCTACTGAGAAATCTGCTACTCCCATCAGAACTCTCTTTATATATTATTTGTTTATTTTCTTTTGCTGCTTTCAGAATCATCTCTGTTTTTTAAATATTTGACAGCTTGATTATATTATGCTTTGGGTTAGACTTATTTGGATTAAATCTGATTGGAGATCTTTGTCTTTCCTGCACTTGGGTGTTTATCTGTTTCAGGTTTGGAAAGTTTTCCACTATCATTTCTTTAAATAAGCTTTCCACCCTTTATTATTCTCTTCTCCTTCTTTAACTCTTACAGCACAAACATTTATGATTTTAATGTTTTCCCATACAACATATTGACTTCCATTTCTTTTTCTTTTTTCTCCTCTTTGCTTGATCATTTCTGCTATTGATGTTTGATTTATATTTGTTTTTTGTAAATTTATAATTTATGTTTGTTTGTTTTTCTTTTTTGGTATTTCCTTCTCTGCTTAATTTATCTTTCTGGTCATTTATTGTTTTCCTCATTTCATTAAATTGTTTCTCAGTATATTCTTGAAGTTCACTGAGATTCTATAAAATTGCTATTTTGAGTTCTTTGTCAGACAGTTCATACATCTTCATTTCTTAAGGGTTAGTCACTGGCACTTTATTATGTCAGTTTGATGATGTCATATTTTTAGAACTATTCTTGATCTTCGTAACCATGTGGTGATGTTTGTGTATTCAAAGAAGTCTTCCCAGACTGGCTTTTTCTGAGAAAGCCCATCCAGAGATACTTGGAAGGCTGCCTGGCAGAGTCCTGAAGCCCAGGGTCACTAAGGATGGCACAGTACTGGGACAGGCCAGAAACCTAGGGCACTGAGGCTAAATTGGTGCTGGTGTGTGCAGGAAGCCTGGGGCCACAGAAGGTTAGGACTGCTGAAGGTTGCCTGTAGATGAGGGTTGTCAGGAGTCCAGGGCCACTGAATTTGGCCTGATGTGGTGTAGGCTGGAGATCAAGTCTATCTCACCGACTTGAAGCCTAGAGATGTGGAGTCCTACCTGTGCTGGGATAGGTCTGGAGGTTCAGTCCACAGTTACCAGCCTGGAGTCTGGGGCTCTGAGGGCCCGTCTTATTCTGGTTTTTACTATCCTGGACATGATGTTGGAGTCTAAGGCTAAACCTGTGCTCACTGCTCTCTCATCTTCCAAATAGTATCTTCCCCTGCATTTTGCTACTAGGATTACAGGAGGGGTGAGGTGGGTAATGTAAAACTTCTCTCCTGCCTTCTTCAATGCATATTTTCTGGCTTTTTTAGCTCTTACAGTAGTTATTCAAATTTGATATTTCTGTGAGTCCAGTGATTGCTGAAGAGTCATCTGATGACATCTTGCTTCACCCTTTTCTCCTATATTTTAATTTAGATGTAATTGACTAACTATTCTCAATCTGACTGAAGAGAAAATGTATTTGGGTATAGTTGGTGTTTTCTTATTTGGATTTAAAGTCACAGCATGTAACTTCATTTATTTTTTTAAACCTGAGAATATACTTAAAAATAAATTAATCTACTATTCTATGAATAGATGAAAGTTAAAAGAAATTTTGATAAGTATCCAGTTATTATAGAACTTACCTCAGTAAAGAGCAGCTTTACTGAGAAGTTATTGGTAGTAACTAGTTCTGTTCTTATGAGCATAGAGATTTAGTATACTTTCAACCACTAGAGGGCTCTCAAAACATAAGAAAATATATTTTATATATTACAAAACAAATGTAAATAAATCATTTGTAATATACCTTTCTTTAGATTGCAATTCAATTTAAAGAAATATTTAAATATGTAGATTATAAACAAAGTGTCAAATGTGCATTTCCTTTTAAGAAAAGAAAAGAATTAGGAGAATAACTCTTAAGTTGACTAATCAAATACTTAAAACAGATATAATAACTATTTTATCTTTTGAGGCCTATACCATTCATTTATATTCCAATTTGAAAGAAATAAAAGGCAAGTACATATATTTTCCTCTGATAGTTTCTAATCCTTAGGGGCTATTTTCTATAAACATTTAGTTACATCTTATACTCATGGTAGATGATATTATATATGATTACAAGTGAGCAAACATGTCACATAGGAATTTAAGAAAGCAAATAGCTCTTGAGCCAAGTCTCAGGCTTCATTATGCTCAGGTAGGTTTATAATCCATTGTGTTGTGGTTTTGTTTTGTTTTTAATCACTCCTTGGACTCCCAGTTTGGTTGAGCTTAGCCCAAGATGCCTTTCTCTCCAAAAACAAAAATTAAGCTAAAGACCTGACCATATGTTTTGTCCTGATGGTGTTTATTCTTTGGGTTAGAGTCAAAGAATGAATATAATGAATAAAATGAACCAAACCATCTGTTCAGTAATTAGCCTTGAAATGCTGAAGTGAGGGGCTTACTGGGGTCTTCCTCTTTTGGTGTAGTCTAGCTCTGGTTTGCAGAAAATCAGCAAGGTTTTGTAGGCTCCAGGGGCCAGCCAACGTTCATCCATTTGTTTTGATGTTAGCACCTCTCTCTGACTCATGCTGTTCACCTGGGGCACTGATTAAAATTCATGTTTTTCAGATTGGTCTCTGTGGTTCCCTAGAGGTTCCTTGATGGGCTTTTTGAGTGAGAGGTATTTCAAGCTTTCCTCTGAATGCCATGTCATTGTATTCCACATATGGTTTCCAAAGATTTAAAATAAACCAAAGATATTCAGTGGAATGACTTTGATAAACTCTAAAGCAAATGTCTAAAGTTATTGTGAGAAATTCTATATTCTTTGGGTTTCTCTGGAACTTGGGCCATATTGCTAAAACTGAGTGTGTATGTGTATGTGTGGGGTAATGATCTACAATCAGGTGGAGCATGTCTAGATATGTCTCTGCACAACCTCCAACCTATCTTAAATTTAGTTACCCGGAAAAGCATAGAAAAAACTCTATAAATAGTCACTGACAAACACTGAGCACTCTTGGTGTATAGAGTACAGTGTGGTAGTCTAAAGATTCAGAGATCTTAAACATAGTCCCTGACATCAAGGCACAAATGTGAGAGGTGAGTATGTGTGAGAGGCAGAGAGTGTGAACATTTATTACCCCATTACAAAGTATGCTAGTTGTGTGAAGTGCCAAATTAATGGTGGAGAAAGGGTTTATTTAGAAGGAGGAGAAGAAAGAGAGACATACTTCCAACTAGCAAAGGAAGGAAGCTTCTAAAGAGGAGGTCATATTTGACTCGTGCTTTGAAAACTGAATATGATTTCAATAAGAAGTGGTGGAATGTGTCCCTAATTCTATGGCACATTCCTAGAATGACTGATTTCTAGAGAGAACAAGTCTTTGCTATACCCCAATGTAGGAAAGTGTTTGATTTTTTATAATGAGGTGTGTGGTTCAATTCAGTTTCTGGAAAGATTTAGGTAATGAAATGTAAGGTAAAACAATTCTAGGGTCTCAATAAATTTTCCTAAAGGAATTCCAGATCAACTTAGATCTTTACAAAATGTCAGAGACTGGGAAGAAGTTTCTTATTAAGCTTCTGTAACATGAAGTAGTTTAGATTAAAGCTGATTGTAACCAATTTCCTTGCTATCTACTTTCCATTGTGGTTGTCAAATCAAAGATCAAAATGTATTAGAGTCCACCAAGGGCAGGAGACTCCCTCCTGTTTTTCTCATTGGAGTCCTCGGATGTCATACATTTTCTGGAATGTGCTGTGCTATGGAGCTTTAACTAAACTTCATTGCATTGATATTCCTTTGATAGATTCAAGACAGGGTGAAGGAAGATGATCTGAGGAGCCTGGATGGTGCAGAGTGCGCTCTTGGCAACAGGGACTCTTGCTGAAAATTTTGGCTCAACTCAGACTGTTGTGTTTTGTCCATGGGGAAAATAGGGCAAGACCTGCATTTGCAGGTTCTTACAAGTGAAAATGAGAAATAAATCAACTCCCTTCTGTTGCTAACTGAGAGCGCTCTTGCAGAATGACACCAAATCCAGTCATTTCTCAGGCAAAAAGTACAACAGAAAACAGCATATAGTCTGTTTTGCCAAGTTCAGCCAGCTCTTTCTCTTTGGGTAGGGTACAACTCTGGCTAAAGGGAAGTTATTCCCAATAATCTTTCAGGGTCATTTTTTTAAAAAAAATTAAATCATGGTTGTGTACATAAATGCATCAGGGGGTACAATGTGCTGGTTTTATATACAGTTTGAAATACTTTCATTGAACTGGTTGACATAGCTTTCATGGCATTTTCTTAGTTATTGTGTTCAGACATTTATATTCTACATTTAGTAAATTTCACTGGTACACGTCTGAGATGCACGTGTGGCCCCACCAATTACTCTCCCTCCATCCGTCCTCCCCCCTCCCCTCCCCTCCCTTGCCCCTTTCCCCATATTCTTGTACTGTAATTGGGTTATAGCTTTCATATGAAAGTTATAAATTAGTTTCATAGTAGGGCTGAGTACATTGGATACTTTTTCTTCCATTCTTGAGATACTTTGCTAAGAAGAATATTTTCCAGCTCCATCCATGTAAACATGAAAGAGGTAAAGTCTCCATCTTTCTTTAAGGCTGTGTAATATTCCATGGTGTACATATGCCACAATTTATTAATCCATTCATGGGTCATTGGGTACTTGGGTTTTTCCCATGACTTAGCAATTATGAATTGGGCTGCAATAAACATTCTGATACAGATACCTTTTTTTATAATGTGTTTTTGGTCTTCTGGATATATACCTAGTAGAGGAATTATAGGATTGAATGGCAGTTCTATTTTTAGATTTCTAAGTATTCTCCAAATATCTTTCCAAAAGGACCGTATTAGTTTGCATTCCCACCAGCAATGTAGTAGTGTTCCCTTTTCTCCACATCCATGCAAGCATCTCTAGTTTTGGGATTTTGTGATGGGGGTTAATCTTATTGGAGTTAGATGATGTAGTAGTTTTGTTTTGCATTTCTCTGATGATTAAGGATGGTGAGCATTTTTTCATGTATCTGTAGGCCATGTGCCTGTCTTCAAAGTAGTTTTGATTTGCATTTATCTGATGATTAAGGATGGTGAGCATTTTTTCATGTGTCTGTAGACCATGTACCTGTCTTCTTCAGAGAAGTTTCTCTTCAGGTCCCTTTGCCCACCCAGAGATGGGATCACTTGTTCTTTTCTTGCTAATACATTTGAGTTCTCTGTGTATTCTGGATATTAAACCTTTGTTAGAGGCATAACTTGCAACTATCTTTTCCCGTTCTGAGGACTGTCTGCTTGATTTACTGTGTTCTTGGCTGTGCAGAAGCTTTTTAGTTTGAACAGATACCAGTAGTGCATTTTTGATGCTGTGTCAATTGCCCTGGGGATCCTCCTCATAAAATATTTGCCCAGACTGATTCCTTCAAGAGATTTCCCTGCACTTTCTTCTAGTATTTTTATAGTTTCATTTCTTAAGCTTAAATAATTCATTGAGAGTCTATCTTAGTTAAAGGTGAAAGGTGTGGGTCCAGTGACAGTCTTCTACAGGTTGCCAGCCAGTTCACCCAGGACAATTTGTTAAACAGGGAATCTTTTCCCCACTGAATGTTTTTAATTGGCTTGTCAAAGATCAAATAGCAGTAAGTAGCTGGGTTCATCTCTTTGTTCTCTATTCTGTTCCATATATCTACCTCTCTGTTTTTGTGCCGGCACCATGCTGTTTTGATCACTATTGATTTGTAGTATAGTCTGAGGTCTGGTAGCATGATTCCTCCTGCTTTGTTTTTATTTCTGAGGAATGTCTTGGCTATTTGAGGTTTTTTATGATTCCTTATAAAAGGATGAATTATTTTTTCGAGGTCTTTAAAATATGACAATGGAGCTTTAATTGGGATTGCATTAAAATTGTATATTGCTTTGAGTAGTACTGACATTTAGACAATGTTGATTCTTCCCAGCTATGAGCATGGTAGATTTTTCCATTTGTTAACATCTTTAGCAATTTTTTTCCTTAGAGTTTCATAGTTCTCTTTATAGAGATCTTTCACATCCTTTGTTAGGTAAACTCCCAAATATTTCATCTTCTTTGGCACTACTGTGAAAGGAATAGAGTCCTTGACTGTTTTTTCAGCTTGGATACTGTTGGTATATATAAAGGCTACAAGATTTATGAGTGTTGATGTTGTAACCTAAGACACTGCTGTATTCCTTGATCACTTCTAAGAGTTTTGCAGTAGAATCTCTGGTATTTTCTAGATATACAATCATATCATCTGAGAAGAGTGAAAGTTCAATCTCTTCTGATCCTATATGGATACCCTTGATCACTTTTTCCTCCCAAATTGCAATGGCTCAAACTTCCATTACAATGTTAAAGAGCAGTGGAGACAATGGGCAACCTTGCTTGGTTCCTGATTTGAGTGGAAAATATTTGAATTTAACTCTATTCAATACAATATTGGCTGTAGGTTAACTGTAGATGGCCTCTATCAGTTTAAGAAATGTCCCTTCTATACCCATCTTCTTAAGTGTTCTGATCATGAAGGGATGCTGGATATTATCAAAAGCTTTTTCTGCGTCAATTGAGAGAATCATGTGGTCTTTATTTTTCAATTTAGTAATGTGCTGAATTATATTTATAGATATACATATATTGAGCCAGCCTTGAGACCCTGGGAGAAAATGCACTTGGTCATGGTGAATAATTTGTTTAATGTGTTGCTGAATTCTGTTAGGATCTTGTTGAATATTTTTGCATCAATATTCATTAGTGATATTGGTCTATAATTTTCTTTTCTTGTTGAGTCTTTTCCTTGTTTGAGGATTAATAATAGACTGTGTTGGGTAGTATTCCTTCTTTTTCTAAATTTGGGGAAAGATTGAGTAATATAGGTACCAGTTCCTCTTTAAAGGTTTGGTAGAATTCTGATGTGAATCCATTTGGTCCTGGGCTCTTCTTTTTAGGGAGATTTTGTATAGCTGATGCTATTTCAGAACTTGATATAGGCCAGTTCAACATTTCCACTTCACTCTGGCTAAGTATTGGAAGGTAGTGTGCTTCCAAGAATTGGTCAATTTCCTTCAGATTTTCATATTTATGAGAAGAATTTTTTTTGTAATATTCACTAAGGATTTTTTGAATTTCTTTTTTTATAATAATTTTATTAAATCATAATTGTGTACATTGATGCAATCATGGGGCACAATGTGCTTTCTTCATATACAATCAGTAATATTTTGATCGTACTGTTAGAGATAGCCTTCATGGCATTTTCTTAATCACTATATGAAGACATTGATAGTCTACATTTAATAAGTTTCACCAGTACCCTAATAGGATGCACCATAGGTGTGATCCCACCAATTGCCCTCCCTCCCTTCCCTTTCCCTTTTCTGTGTATTCTTTTTTTTTTCTTTTCCCTGTATTCTTGTGCTATAATTGGGTTTTAGCCTTCATATGAAAGCTATAAATTAGCTTCATATTAGGGCTGAATACATTGGATACTTTTTCTTCCATTCTCAGATACTTTGCTAAGAAGAATATGTTCCAGCTCCATCCATGTAAACACAAAAGAGGTAAAGTCTCCATCTTTCTTTAAGGCTGCATAGTATTTCATGGTATACATGTACCACAATTTATTAATCCATTCGTGTGTGGATGGGCATTTGGGCTTCTTCCATGACTTAGCAATTATGAATTGGGCTGCAATAAACATTATGGTACAAATATCTTTATTATGATGTGATTTTTGGTCTTCTGGATATATACCTAATAAAGGAATTATAGGATTGAATGGCAGATCTATGTTTAGATCTCTAAATATTCTCCAAATATCTTTCCGAAAGGAATGTATTAGTTTGCTTTCCCACCAACAATGTAGAAGTGTTCCCTTTTCTCCACATCCACACCAACATTTCTGGTTTTGGGATTTTGTTATGTGGGCTAATCTTATTGGAGTTAGATGATATCTCAAAGTAGTTTTGATTTGCATTTCTCTGATCATTAAGGATGGTGAGCATTTTTTCATGTGTCTGTAGGCCATGCGCCTGTCTTCTGTAGAGAAATTTCTCTTCAAGTCCTTTTCCCACCCTTAGATGGGATCACTTGCCCTTTTGTTGGCAATACGCTTGAGTTCTCTGTGTATTCTGGTTATTAAACCTTTGTCGGAGGCATAACCTGCACATATTTTCTCCCATTCTGAGGGTTGTCTTCCTGCTACACTTACTGTGTTCTCAGCAGTGCAGAAGCTTTTTAGTTTGATCAGGTCCCACTAGTGTATTTTTGATACTGCTTCAATTGCCTGGGGAGTCCTCCTCATAAAAAATTCACCCAGGCCGATTCCTAAGAGAGTTTTCCCTGCACTTTCTTCTAATATTTTTATAGTTTCATGTCTTAAGTTTAAATCTTTGATCCAGTGAGAGTCTATCTTGGTTAATGGTGAAAGTTATGGGTCCAGTTTCCGTCTTCTACAGGTTGCCAGCCAGTTCACCCAGCACCATTTGTTAAATAGGGAACCTTTTCCCCACAGAACTTTTTTAACTGGTTTGTCAAAGATCAAATAGTGGTAAGTAGCTGGGTTTATCTCTTGGTTCTTTATTCTGTTTCATACATCTATCTCTCCGTTTTTGTGCCAGTACCATGCGGTTTTGATCACTATCTATTTGTAGTACAGTCTCAGGTCTGGTAGCATGATTCCTCCTGCTCTATTTTTATTTCTAAGTAATGTCTTGGCTATTCAAGGTTTATTCTGATTCCATATAAAATGAAGTATTATTTTTTTGAGGTCTTTAAAATATGACAATGGAGCTTTAATAGGAATTGCATTAAAATTATATATTGCTTTGGGTAGTATGGACATTTTAACAATGCTGATTCTTCCCAGCCATGAGCATGGTATATATTTCCATTTGTTGACATTTTCAGCTGTTTCTTTTCTTAGAGTTTCATAGTTCTCTTTATAAAGATCTTTCACATCCTTTGTAAGATAAACTCCCAAATATTTCATCTTCTTTGGTACTAC
>CAUYON010004477.1:0-63449 GCA_963573935.1 Arctocebus calabarensis | reverse complement strand
TAGATTGTTTCCACATCTTGATCCTTATGAACAGTAATAAATAAATAGTAGTGAATCCCACTATGTCTTCTAGATCCCAATTTCATTTCTTTCATAAATACCTAGAGGCAGATTGCTGGAACATATGATAGGTGTATTTTTCTTTTTTTGAGACAGAGCCTCAAGCTGTCACCCTGGATAGAGTGCAGTGGCATCACAGCTCACAGCAACCTCTAATTCCTGGGCTCAAGCGAGTCTCTTGCCTCCACCTCCCAAGTAGCTAGGCCCACAGGCGCCCGCCACAACACCTGGCCATTTTTTGGTTGTAGCCGTTATTGTTGTTTGGCGGACCCGGGCTGGATTAGAACCTGCCAGCTCAGGTGTACATGGCTGGTGCCTTAGCCTGCTGAGCCACAGGCGTCGAGCCTCTCCTTGACTATTGTTGGTATATATAAAGGCTACAGATTTATGAATGTTAATTTTGTATCCTGAGGCATTGCTATATTCCTTGATCACCTCTAGGAGTTTTGTAGTTGATTCCCTGGATTTTTTCAGATATGTAATCATATCATCTGTGAAGAGTGAGAGTTTGATCTCCTCTAGTCCTATTTGGATCCCCTTGATTGCCTTCTCTTGCCTGATTGTGGTGGCTAAGACTTTCATTACAATGTTAAAAAGCAGTGGAGACAGAGCATCTTTGTCTGGTTCCTGATCTGAGTGGAAATGATTTCATTTTTACTCCATTTAAAATGATGTTGGCTGTGGGTTTGCTGCAAATGGCCTCTATCAGTTTAAGAAATATTCCTTCTATACCTATTTTCTTAAGCGTTCTGATCAAGAAAGGATGCTGGATGTTGTCAAAAGCTTTTTCTGCATCTATTGAGAGAATCATATGGTCTTTGTTTTTTAATTTGTTTATGTGATGTATTATATTTATGTATTTATGTATATTGAACCATCCTTGGGGCCCTGGGATGAAACCCTCCTGATCTTGGTGTATAATTTGTTTTATGTGTGGTTGAATTCTGTTTGCTAGGCTCTTATTGAATATGTTTGCATCAATATTCATTACAGATATTGGTCTATAATTTTTTTTTCTTGTTGGGTCTTTTCCTGGTTTGGGTATCAGGGTGATATTTACATCATAGAATGTGTTTGGAAGTATTCCTTGTTTGCCTGCTTTGGAAAAGGTTAAGTAATATAGGAATTAGTTACTCTTTAAAGGTTTTGTCGAATTCGGGTGTGACGCCCTCAGGGCCCCGGCCCCCACCGGCGGGCGCGAGATTTCTTATAGTTGATGCTATTTCAGAACTTGTTATAAGTTTGTTCAACACATCCCCTTCTTTCTGGCTAAGTCTAGGAGGGTGGTGTGTTTCCAAGTATTGATCTATTTCCTTCAGATTTTCATAATTCTGAGATTAGAGTTTTATGTAGTATTCATTAATTATTAGTTGAATTTCTGAGGGGTCTATGGTAATTGACCTTTATCATTTCTTATTGATGAAATTAGCGATTTTACTCTTCTACTTCTTGCTAGGTTAACCAAAGGTTTATCTATTGTATTGACCTTTTCAAAAAACCAACTCTTTGATTGGTTGATCTGTTGTATGATTCTTTTGTTTTCAATTTCATTTAGTTCTGCTATAAATTTAGTTATTTCTTTTCTTCTGCTGGGTTTATGGTTGGAAAGTTCTTCCTTTTCTAGTTGCTTGAGATGTCTCATTAAGTTGTTGACTTCCTCTCTTTCCATTTTCTTTAACTTTTTTTTTTTTTTTGTAGCTTTTGGCCGGGGCCAGGTTTAAACCTGCCACCTCCAGCAAATGGGGCCAGTGCCCTACTCCTTTGAGCCACAGGCACTGCCTGCTTTCTGTTCTCTTGAGAAAGGCTTACAACGCTATAAATTATCCTCTTAGGACTGCCTTTGCAGTATCTCAGAGATTCTGATAGTTTGTGTCTTCATTATCATTTTATTCCAAAATTACGTTAATTTCCTTCTTGATCTCATTTATGACCCAGCAATCATTCAGTATGAGGTTATTTAATTTCTATGATTTTGTATGCATATGGAGGTTCCTACTGTTACTGAGTTCAACTTTTATTCCATGATGGTCCGAGAAAATATAAGAAATGATTTCTATTCTTTTAAATTTGCTGAGGTTAGATTTGTGACCTAAGATGTGATCAATTTTTGAGGATGACCTGTGGGCTGATGAGAAGAATGTGTATTCATTTTTGTTAGGATGAAATGTTCTGAAGATGTCTGTTAAATGCAAATGTTGAATGGTTAAGTTTAAATCTAAAATTTCTTTGCTTAGCTCCTTTTTGGAGGATCTATCCAACACTGCCAAAGGAGTGTTAAAGTCCCCAACAATTACAGTGCTGGAGGAAATCAAGTTGCTTATGTGTGTTAGAGCTTCTCTTATAAATTGAAGTGAATTATGATCGGGTGCATAAATGTTGGCATTTGAAATCTCATCATGTTTAGTGTTGCCCTTGAGAAATAAGAAGTGACCCTCATGATATTTCCTTACATTTATTGGTTTAAAGCTTATTGTATCTGTGAATAAAATTGCAAATCCTGCTTTTTTCTGCTTTCCATTTGCCTGAATTATAGATGACCATTCCCTCACCCTGAGTCTATGTTTATCTTTTAAGGTAAGGTGAGATTCTTGAATGTAGCAGATGTCTTGCCTGAGTTTTTGTATCCAGTCAGCCATCTTGTGCCTCTTTAGAGGACAATTTAAGCCATTTGCATTAATTGAGAGTGATGACAAGCCACATAGTGTTTTGGGTATCAAGTTTTTTGAAAGTGCAGTGGGCATTTTTAATCCTTTCACCACTATGGAAGTTGGAATTTGATCAAAAGTTTTTTGTTTTTTTTTTTTATTGTTGAATCATAGCTGAGTACTGATCAAGTTTCTGAGTGGGTTTACTTTGGTGGTGGAGGATTGTGTTGTTCATTATGGAGGATAGGTCTGAGAATATCCTGGAAAGCTGGTTTAGTTATGGCAAATTTCTTCAACATGTGAATGCCATTGAAATGTTTAATTTCTCTGTCATAGATGAAACTCAGTTTCACAGGATACAGGATCCTGGGTTAAAAGTTATTTTGTTTAAGAAGATTAAAGGTTGATGACCACTGTCTTCTAGCTTGAAAGGTTTCAGCAGAGAGATCGGCAGTCATTCTAATATTCTTCCCCTTGTAGGTTATGGATTTCTTACGTCTTGCAGCTTGCAGAATTTTCTCCTTCATATTAACTTTGGTGAAGTAAATTATAATGTGTCTATGAAAATTTTTATTTGAGTTGAGCCGGGCTGGTGTTCCGATACTGTCTGCTATCTGGATCTCAGTATCTCTTTTGCATGTCTGGAAAATTGCCTTCGATTATTTTGTAAGTAAAGCATCTGTATCATTCACAGCAACCTCATCGCCTTCAGGTATTCCTAAAAAGGTGAATATTAGATATCTTTAATTTATCCCAGAGCTATCTGAGAGAATGATCCATTTTTGTTCTCCATCTTTTTTCCTCTGTGAGCATTTGGGAGTGTTCAAAAGCTTTGTTTTCATTGTCAGAGATCCTTTCCTCTGCCTGCTCCATTCTGTTACTGAGGGATTCTACTGTATTTTTCAGATCATTGAGGGCTTCAAATTCTTGCCTGAATGTGTCAAAATTTTTGGTCATTTTGTCTTTGAATTCATTGAATTCCCATCTTTTGGGTCATCTTTCAGATTACTGCTTGAAATTCTAATTCCATCTTTTCTTCCATTCCGCTGATCTTATTTGCTATCCAGATTTTGAACTTGATTTCTGACATCTCAGCCATTTGTTTATGAATGCGATCTTGTGCTGTGTCTGCCTTATTGATCCTTTTTTTAAATTATCTTTATCATTAAATCATAGCTGTGTACAATAGTGTAATCAAGGGGTAAAATGTGCTGGTTTCATATACAATCTTAACTATTTTCACCAAACTGATTAATATAGCCTTCCTGGCAATTTCTCCATTATTATATGAAGACATTTGTATTCTGCATTTAGCAAGGTTCGCCTGTACCCTTCTAAGATGCACTGTAGGTGTGGCCCCACCAATTACTCTCCCTCCACACCAACCTCCCCTCTCCCTTCCCTACCCTTGCCGCTTTCCCTATGTACTTGTGCTATAGTTGGGTTATACCACTCATACGACAGCTATAAATTATCTTCATAGTAGGGCTGAGTACATTGGATAATTTTTCTTCCATTCTTGAGATACTTTGCTAAGAAGAATATGTTCTAGCTCCATCCATGTAAACATGAAAGAGGTAAAATCTCCATCTTTGTTTAAGGCTGTGTAATATTCCATGGTATACATGGACCACAATTTATTAATCCATTCATGAATCGATGGGCACTTAGGTTTCTTCCATGACTTAGCAATTATGAATTGGGCTGCAATGAACATTCTGGTACAGATGTCTTTGTTATAATGTGATTTTTGGTCTTCTGGATATATACCTAGTAAAGGAATTATAAGATCAAATGGCAGGTCAAATTTTAGATCTCTAAGTACTCTCCAAACATACTTCCAAAAGGAACGTATTAGTGTGCATTCCCACCAGCAGTGTAGAAGTGTTCCCTTTTCTCCACATCCACGCCAACCTCTCTGGTTTTGGGATTTTGTCATGTGGGCTAATCTTACTGGAGCTAGGTGATATCTCAAAGCAGTTTTGAGACAATTAAGGATGGTGAGCATTTTTTTTCATGTGTCTGTAGGCTATGCGCCTGTCTTCGTTAGAGAAGTCTCTCTTCAAGTCTTTTGCCCATCCTGAGATGGGATCACTTGTTCTTTTCTTGCTAATACGTTTGAGTTCTCTGTGGATTCTAGTTATTAAACCTTAGTCGGAGGCATAACCTGCAAATATTTTCTCCCATTCTGATGGCTGTCTGCTTGCTAAATTTACTATATTCTTGGCTGTACAGAAGATTTTTAATTTAATCGGGTCCCAGTAGTATATCTTTGATACTGCTTCAATTTCCTGGGGAGTCCCCCTCATAAAATATTCACCCAAGACAATTTCTTCAAGAGTTTTCCTTGCACTTTCTTCTAGAATTTTTATAGTTTCATGTTTTAAGTTTAAGTCTTTAATCCAGTGAGAGTCTATCTTAGTTAACGGTGAGAGATGTGGGTTCAGTTTCAGCCTCTTACAGGTTGTCAGCCAGTTCACCCACCAACATTTGTTAAATAGTCTTTTCCCCACTGAAAGTTTTTCATTGGCTTGTCAAATATCACGTAACAGTAAGTAGCTGGATTCATCTCTTGGTTCTCTATGCTGTTCCAAACATCTACCTCTCTGTTTTTGTGCCAGTACCAGGCTGTTTTGAGCAATATCAATTTATAGTAGAGTCTCAGGTGTGGTAGCGTGATTCCTCCTGCTTTGTTTTTATTTCTGAGTAATGCTTTGGCTATTTGAGTTTTTTTCTGATTCCATATAAAATGAAGTATTATTTTTTCAAAATCTTTAAAATATGACAATGGAGCTTTGATAGGAATTGCACTAAAATTTTATATTGCTTTGGGTAGTATATACATTTTAACAATATTGATTCTTCCCAGCCATGCGTGTGGTATGTTTTTCCATTTCTTAACATTTTCAGCTATTTCTTTTCTTAAAGTTTCATAGTTCTCTTTATAAAACTCTTTCACATCCTTTGTTAGGTAAACACCCAAATATTTCATCTTCTTTGGCACTACTTTGAAAGGAATAGAGTCCTTGACTGTTTTTTCAGCTTGGCTATTGTTGGTGTATATAAAGGCTACAGATTTATGGGTGTTGATTTTGTTGCTTGAGACACTACTGTATTCCCTGATCACTTCTAAAAGTTTTATAGTAGAATCCTTGGTGTTTTCCACATATACAATCATATCATTTGTGAAGAGTGAATGTTTGATCTCTTCTGACCCTATGTGGATACCGTTGATTGCCTTTTCTTCCCTAATTGCAGTGGCTAAAACTTCCATTACAATGTTGAAGAGCAGAGGAGATAATGGGCAACTTTGCCTGGTTCCTGATATAAGTGGATATGACTTCAATTTAACTCCATGCAATACGATATTGGCTGTGGGTTTGCTGTAGATGGCCTCTAATAGTTTAAGAAATGTCCCTTCTATACCATTTTTTTAAGTGTTCTAATCATGAAGGGATGCTGGATATTGTCAAAAGCTTTTTCTGCATCAATTGAGAGAATCATAAGGTCTTTGATTTTTAATTTGTTTATGTGCTGAATTACATTTATAGATTTACATATATTGAACCATCCTTGAGATCCTGGGATAAAGCCCACCTGGTCATCGTGTATAATTTGTTTGGTGTCTTGCTGGATTCTGTTTGCTAGGATCTTGTTGAATATTTTTGCATCAATATTCATTAGTGATATTGGTCTATAATTTTCTTTTCTTGTTGGGTCTTTCCCTAGTTTAGGGATCAAGGTGATGTTTGCTTCATAGAATGTATTGGGTAGTATTCCTACTTTTTCTTTATTTTGGAAAAGGTTGAATAATATAGGTACTAGTTCCTCTTTAAAGGTTTGGTAGAATTCTGATGTGAAGCCATCTGGTCCCAGGATTTTCTTTTTAGGGAGATTATGTATAGTTGATGCTATTTCAGAACTTCATATAGGCCTGTTTAACATTTCCACTTGGTTCTGGGTAAGTCTTGGTAGGTGGTGTGCTTCCAAGTATTGGTCAATTTCCTTCAGATTTTCATATTTCTGAGAGTACAGTTTCTTGTAGTATTCATTGAGGATTGTTTGGATTTCTGAGGGGTCCATTGTTATTTCGTCATTACCATTTCTGATTGAAGAAATTAGAGATTTTACTCTTTGTTTCTTGGTTAAGTTAGCCAAAGGTTTATCTATCTTATTGACCTTTTCAAAAAACCAACTTTTTGATTTATTGATCTGTTCTATGTTTTGTTTGTTTTCAATTTCTTTTAATTCTGCTCTAATTTTGGTTGTTTATTTTCTTCTGCTGGGTTTAGAGTTGGATAGTTCTTCCTTCTCCAGTTGCTTGAGATGTCCCATTAAGTTGTTAACTTCCTCCCTGTCTGTTTTCTCGAGTAAGGCTTCTAGTGCTATAAATTTCCCTCTTAGGATTGCCTTTGCTGTATCCCAGAGGTTCTAATAATTCGTATCTTCATTGTCATTTTGTTCCAAATATCTGCTAATTTCATTCTTAATCTCATCTATGACCCATCTATCCTTCAGGATAAGATTATTTAGGTTCCATGGTTTTGTATGAGTTTGCAGATTCTTGTTATTGTTGAGTTCAAATTTTATTCCATGGTGGTCCGAGAAGATGCAAGGAATAATTTCTATTCTTTTTAATTTGCTGAGGTTAGACTTGTGACCTAAGATGTGGTCAATTTTGGAGTATATTCCATGGGCTGATGAGAAGAATGTGTATTCAATTTTATTAGGATGAAATGTTCTGTAGATGTCTGTTAAATCCAGATGTTGAATGGTTAAGTTTAAATCTAAAATGACTTTACTTAGCTTCTTCTTCGAGGATCTAACCAACACTGCTAAAGAAGTATTAAATCTCCAACTACTATGGAACTGGAGGAAACCAAGTTACTCATATCTATTAGAGTTTTTCTTATAAATTGAGGTGCATTCTTGTTGGAATAATAAATAATATAAATAATAAATATTTACATTTATTATATAAATATTAATAATTGAAATCTCAGCATACTGAGTTTTATCTTTAACAAATATGAAATGTCCATCTTTATCCTTCCTTACTTTGGTTGGTTTAAAGCCTATTGTATCTGCAAATAAGATTGCAACACCTGCTTTTTTTTGTTTTCCATTTGCCTGGAATATAGATGAGTATCCCTTCACCTTGAGTCTAAATTTTTCTTTTAAGGTAAGATGTGATTCTTGTATGTAGCGGATATCTGGCCTGAGTTTTTGTATCCAGTCAGCCAACCTATGCCTCTTTAGAGGACAGTTTAAACCATTCACGTTAATTGAAACCAACGATAAATCTTGTGAAGATCTAGTGGACATTTTTAATCCTTTTGTAGCTGTGTGAGTTAGACTTTGATAAAAAGTTTCTGGATGAGTTTACTTTTGCGTTGGGGAATTACACTAGTCATTATGGAGAATAGGTCTGAGAATATCCTGGAGAGCTGATTTAGTTATGGCAAATTTCTTCAACATGTGGATGTCATTAAAATATTTAATTTCTCCATCATAAATCAAGCTCTGTTTAGCTGGATACAAGATCCTGGGTTGAAAGTTATTTTGTTTTAGGAGATTAAAACCAATGACCATTCTCTTCTCGCTTGAAATGTTTGATCAGAGAGATCTGCAGTTATTCTAATATTCTCCACCTTGTAGGTTATCAATTTCTTGTGTTTTGTTGCTTTCAAAATTTTCTCCTTCATATTTACTTTAGTGAACTTAATTATGATGTGCCTGGGGGATGTCTTGTTTGGGTTGAGTCATGCTGGGGTTCTGAAACTGTCTGCTATCTGAATTTCAGAATCTCTTGGTATGTTTGGAAAGTTCTCTTTCATAATCTCATGAATAAGGGATTCTGTGTCATGTGAGGTTGATTCATCACTTCTGGGGATCCCTATAAGGCGAATATTGGTTTTCTTCGAGTTATCCAAGAGCTCTCTGAGAGAGTGATCTGTTTTTGCCTTCCATTTCTCTTTGTCTTTGGAGGTTTGAGAGTGTTTGAAAGCTGTGTCTTCCACGTCAGAAATCCTTTCCTCTGCTTGGTTCATTCTGTTACTGAGGGACTCTACTGAATTTCTCAGACCTTTGAGGGCTGCAACTTCTTGTCTCAATGTGTCAAAATCTTTGGTCATTTTGTCTTTGAATTCGTTGAATTCTTGAGATATCTTTTGGGTCATCTTTTGAATTACTACTTGAAATTCTAATTCCATCTTTTCCTCTATTACACTGATCTTATTTGCAGTCTAGATTCTGAATTCGATTTCAAACATCTCAGTCAATTGCCTATGCAGGAGATCTTGTGCTGTCTACCTTGTCATTACTTGGAGGGGTTGGTCTACTCTGATTATTCATATTGTCAAAGTTTTTCCATTTATCCCACCCCAACAACAAACGGTTGTTTTTCACCGTTGCATCTGGCCCTTGAAGTGGTGGGCTCAGGGTCGTGCAGTTGTCCGGGATGCTTTTGGCCGGTGGTGGGCCTGCAGAGAGGCCTGGCAGTCACTGCTGGTGTCCCTGGAAGAAGGCTGGCCTGTGGAGGCCCCATGGGTGCCAGGCGGAGGTCCGTGCAGTTGCTGGGAGTGACCCTGGTCAGGGGCCTGGTGGTCGCGGGCAGAATCCCTGGCAGAAAGTAGACCTACAGAAGCCTGGCAAGTGTGGTATGCAGGGCTGGGCAGTCGCAGGGGGAGTTCCTGGCTAGGGGCAGGCCTGCAGAGGCCTGGAAGTTGCCAGCGGAGTCCCTGGCAGAAGGTTGGCTTGCAGAGGCCCCGTGGGTTGCAGGTGGAGGCCCGTGCGGTCACTGGTACTGTCCCTGACCATGGGCGGACCTGTGGGGGCCCTGTGGGTGCCAGGCGGAGGCCCGTGCAATCACTGGGGGAGTTCCTGGCCAGGGGCAGACCTGCGGAGGCCTGGCAGTTGCTGGTAGAGTCTGTAGCCAATGGTGGGCCTGCAGAAGTCCCCAGCAAGCACGAGGAGGAGGGCCAGGTGGTCGCCAGGGGAGTTCCTTGCCCAGTGTGGGCCTGCAGAGGCCTGGCGGGTTTTGCAGTAAAAGTTATTGGCAGAAGGCAGGCCTGCGGAAGCCCTGCAAGCTTGGGAGTGGGGCCACACAGTCACCAGGGGATTTACTCGCCAGGGGCAGGCCCACAGGGGTCCTGTGGGTTCCAGGCAGAGGCCTGCGTCATCTCCAGGGGAGTTCCTGGCTGGGGACAGACCTGCAGAGGCCTGGCAGTTGCCGGCAGAGTCTCTAGCAGACGGCGGATCTGCGGAAGCCTGGCAGGCATGGGCGAGTGCCAGGCAGGCCGTGGGATGCCCTGCAGAGGCTTGGCGGTTGCAGGCAAAGTTCCTGGCAGAAGGCAGGCCTGCAGAAGCTCTGCAAGCTTGGGCGCAGAGCCACACAGTTGCCAGGGGATTTTCTCACCAGGGGCGGACCTGCAGGGACCCTGCGGATGCCAGGCAGAGGCCTGCATGGTCACTGGGGGAGATCCTGCCTGGGGACAGACCTCCAGAGGTCTGGCGGTCACCAGCAGAATCTCTAGCTGATGGCAGATCTGCAGAATTCCGGCAAGCACAGGCGTAGGGCCAGGCATTTGCCGGGGTGTTTCTGGCTGTGGTTGCAGGCAGAGTTCCTGGCAGAAGGCAGGCCCACGGAAGCCCTGCAAGCTCAGGCGCGGAGCCACACAGTTGCCAGGGGATTTACTCGCCAGGGGCAGAACTGCAGGAGCCCTGTGGATGCCAGGCAGAGGCCTGCATAGGTGCTGGGGGAGTTCCTGGCTGGGGACTGACCTGCAGAGGCCTGGCAGTTGCCGGCAGAGTCTCTAGCAGACCGCAGACCTGTGGAAGCCCCTCAAGCCCGGGCATAGGGCCAGGAAGTTGCCTGGAGCGTTTATGGCCATGGGCCGCCCTACAGAGGCCTGGCAGTTTGCAGGCAGAGGTCCTGGCAGAAGGCAGTCCTGCTGAAGCCCTGAAAGCTCAGGCATGGAGCCACACTGTTGCCAGGGGATTTAGTGGCTAGGGGCTGGCCTGAGGGGGCCCTGTGTGTCCCCTGGCATGTGGATGCCAGGCAGAGGCCCACATGGTCCCCGGGGGAGGAGTTCCTTATTGGGGGCAGACCTGCCGGAGTCCTGGCAGTCGCCCTCAGAGTTTGTAGTAGACAGCAGACCTGCGGAAGCCCAGTAAGCTCAGGGCGCAGGACCAGGCACTCATCTGCGGCTTCCCTGGCTGGAGGGGAGGGAGCTTCGCTGCAGCCCCACTGGTAGTCTTTTCCTGGTGGGGCCTTTGTTCTGGCAGGTGGTGATGGGGGTGCTGCTTAGGGACCTCCTCCCTCAATCTCAGCTGGGGTTAGTCTTCTAGTCCGTCAGGTAAGGGGGGAAGGGTGTACAGTAAGTTTAGAATGGTGGGGAAAACTTTAGTTCAGTTTTTCTGCCTAGCAACGGAGTTTTCAGAGTCACACTGGGGTGCTCAGGGGAAGCACATCTCACTTCCCACAGCCCTCTTCCGTGGGGTGAGACAAGAGGTCCACAGTTCACTGCTTGTCTGTAGAAAACTCATAGGAGCAAAAGAGGAGAATACAAAGAAAAGAAACAGAAAAGCAAGAAACTCAGAGCTTTCTTGGGGAGGGGATGGCCACTCTTCCTTTCAGATGAATTTTGTACCTGAAATGTGCTTTCTTGAGGTTGCAGCCAGTCTCAGCAGAGGTTATCCACAGAAATCACTTCTCTCTCTAGGCTGGGTTCCTAGTATTCAGTTTATTTGTGCAGTTTCTGGAGGTTATCTTCCCTTTTGGACAGGAGCCTTTTTCGGAAGGTGCTTCCAGTCAGCCATCTTGATCCACCCCCCTGCCTTATCGATCTTTGGGGGAGTTGATCTACTCTGATTTTTCATGTTGCCAGAATTTTTCTGTTGATTCTGCCTCATGATTGTTTTTCATGGTTGCCTGCCTTGGGTACTCCATAGCCACTGGCAAGTGTTCCACTTGGACTCAGTCTAACCCTGAGGGTAACAAGTCAGTGAATACTTTTCTCCCTCAGCCCCTGTGCCTTTGCCCCTGTCACTCTGTGGCACAGGTATCCCTATAGAGTGAGTTCTGGTTTCCGTTGGCCATCCTCAGAGTTGTGGAGGGATTTCTCCAAGATTAGACCCCAGCAGGATCACCTTATTGTTGCTGGATCTTTGTAGGAAGTGACCCTGTGTAGCTCCTCTGCGTGAAGAGGCCAGGGAGTTCTGAAAAAGAATGTGAGTTCTGGCTGTGAGTACAGCTCTGGAGCATGGGACACACAGGTCCAGCAGCACAGCGGAGGATGCTGTGCAGTTCTGGCCATGCCTGGTGCCTGGTGACTTTGGCAAAGAGAGCAGTCTCTGGCCAGGCAGAGGGCTCTGTGCAGAGGCAGGGAGGGCTCCAGAGGGAGGACATGGATTGCATGGCTCCTGGAGTCCCTGGCTGGATGAGTGGCGCCAGCGCAGAAGCAGGGAGGGTGATGGAGGGAGGGTGTGGGTCGCATGGTTCCTGGGTTCCCTGGATGAGTAGATGGGGCTGACGCAGAGTCACATAGCTCCCAGAGTCCTTGGATGGGCGGGCGAAGCCCAATGTGTAGTCATGTGGTTCCCAGAGTCCCTGTCTGTGTGGACAGGGCCCGGCATGGATGCAGGGACGGAGTCAGACGGAATCAGATGAAGTGCATGGGTTATCCTTTTCCCAGAATCCCTGGCTGGCTGGGTGGGGTCTGGCGTGGAGTTACACAGCTCCCAGGATCTCTGGCCAGGTGGGCAGAGCCCTGCTGGAGTCGTGCAGTTCCTGAAGTCTCTGGCCAGGCAAGCAGGCCCCAGTGCAGAATTGCACAGTTCCCGGAGTCCCTTGCCTGGCATGGGGGAGCCTCGGTGAGGTCTGAGTCTCATGCTGGGCAGAGGGGTGGGGGGCAGGGCATTTGGTCTGGCAAACAGGGAAGAGGGGTGATGCTCAAGAATCACCTCCCACAGTCTCAGCAGGGTTTAGGTTTCTGGTTCATCAGGTAAGGGGTTAAGGGTGGACTGGAAGTTCAGGATGGCTGGGAAAAATATAGTTCAATTTTTGTGCCTAGCAAGAGAGTGTTCAGAGTCAAAGCAGGGTCCCTCTGAGGAAGTAGTCCACACTTCCTACAGCTTTCACCTGTGGGGTGAGACAAGAGGTCCACAGTTCACTGCTCACTTGTGGAAAATCCATAGGAGCAAGCTAAGGGAAAAAAGAAAGGAAACAAAAAAATCTCCAAAACCACAGCTTTCTTCAGGGAGGGGATGGACTTATCCTTTCAAATGAATTTTGTACCTGAAGCTTGTTTTCTTGGAGTCGCAGCTTGCCTCAGCAGAGGTAATATGCAGTTATCACTTCTCTCTCAGCTGGTTTCCCATTCTTCAACTCAACTGGGCATTTTCTGGACATTATCCTTCCTTTTGGACAGGATCCTCTGCTGGAAGCTGCCTCCAGTAGGCCATCTTGCCCATCCCCCATCCCATATATTTCTTTTTGCCAAACAGGCTATATTAGTTTCCACCAACAGTGTAAAAGTTTCCCCTTCTCTCCCCATTTGTGCCAGCATCTGCAGCTGTGGATTTTGTGATGTGAGCTATGCTCACTGGAGTTAGGCAATATCTTAGGGTGGTTTTGATTTGCATTTCTCTGATGATTAGGGATGATGAACATTTTTAGTATTTGTTAGCCATTCATATGTCTTCTTCAGAGAGAGTTCTGTTCATGTCTCTTGCCCAGTGATAGATGGGATTGTTTACTCTTTTTTGTTGATTTATTTGCATTATCTGTAGATTTTATTTATTAACCCTTCATCAGATTCATACCATGCAAATATCTTTTCACATACTGAAGGTTGTCTATTTGTTTGAATTGTGTCCTTACCTGTACAGAAGCTTAACTTCTTAAGCTTAACTCTCATTTATTTATTTATTTATTTGCCCTTGCCCATGATGTATTCTTCATCTTTCCTCACCAAGAGTTTTTCCTACATTTTTCTATAATTTTTACTGTTTTGTTTCTTACATTTAAATCTTTTATCTGTCTTGAGTCAATTTTTGTAAGTGGTGAAAAGTGCTGTTCCAGTTTTAGTCTTTTACGTGTGGTTAACCAGTTCTCCTAGAACCATTTGTGGAATAAGGAACATTTTCCCTAGTGTATGCTTTTGTTTGGTTTATCAAATGTCAGATGGCTATAAGAGGTTGGTTTCATCTCCAGATTTTCTATTCTGTTCCATATAGCTACATCTCTATTATTGTGCAAATACCATGATGTTTTTATCATTGTGGAATTGTAATATATCCTGGAGTCTGGTAGAGTGATGTCTCCTATTTTGTTTTTATTATTAAGAACTGGTTTAGCTATACAAGCTTTATTCTGGTTCCATTCAAAAGGAAGAACTATTTTCTTTCTTTCTTTCTTTCTTTTTTTTTTTGCTCTTCATGGTATGATGTTGGTATTTTAATGAGGATTACATTAAATCTGTAGATTTCTTTGGGTAGTCCAGAAACTTTAACAATGTTGATTCTTCGTAGCCATGAGGATGGTATGTTCTTTCATTTGTTAATGTCTTCTGCAACTTCTTTTCTCAGGGTCTCGTAATTTTCACTGTAGTAGTCCTTCACATTCTTTGTTAGGTATATTTTCAGATATTTTATTTTCTTTGAAGCTATGGTGGTGGGTAATGGTGTTTTTTATTTGCTTCAAACTTGCCTGTTATTAGTGTATACAATAGCTACTGACTTGTGGATATTGATTTTATACCCTGAGGTGTTATAGTATTTTTTTTTTTATTAAACCATATCTGTGTACATCAATGCAATCATGGGGTACAATGTGCTGGTTTTATATACAATTTGAAATATTTTCATCAAACTGGTTAACATAGCCTTCACGGCATTTTCTTAGTTATTGTGTTGAGACATTTACCTCTTGATCGCTTCCAAGAGTCTTGTGGTTGAGTCTCTGTGTTTTTCTAAGTATAAGATTATATCATCAACATAGAGCAATACTTGGATGTCTTGTATTTGGGCATCCCATTGGATGCCCCTTATATTCTTCTTTTGCCTGATTGACTTGGCTTGAACTTCCAGAACTATGTTGAATAGTAGTGGCAACAGTGAACATCCTTACATGGTTCCAGTTCTAAGTGGAAAAGCTTACAGTTTTACTCCATTCAGTGTGACATTGCTGTGGGTTTGTTATAGATAGCTTCAATCAGTTTAAGAAATGTACCATGTATGCCTGTTTTCTTTCTTTTTTTTTGTAGAGACATAGTCTCACTTTATCACACTCGGTGGAGTGCTGTGGCATCACACAGCTCACAGCAACCTCCAACTCCTGGGCTTAGGCGATTCTCTTGCCTCAGCCTCCCAAGTAGCTGGGACTACAGGCGCCCACTGCAACGCCCGGCTATTTTTGTTTTTGCAGTTCGGCCAAGCTGAGTTTGAACCCACCACCTTCGGTATATGGGGCCGGTGCCCTACTCAATGAGCCACAGGTGCCGCCCGATGTATGCCTGTTTTCTTAAGGGTTCTTGTCAGAAAAGGATGCTGAATTTTATCAAATGCTATTTTTGCATCTACTGAGAGGATTGTATGGTCTTTATTTTTACTTCTATCAACATGGTGAATTACATTTATGAATTTGCATAGCATCCATACAATAAAGCCTACATGATCATGATGTATAATTTTTTTAAGGTGCAGGTGTCATTTATTTGCTAGGATTTTACTGAGCATTTTTCATTAATATTCTTTAGTGAAATTAGTCTGTAGTTCTTCTTTTTGGTTGAGTTCCTTCCTGATTTTGGTGTCAGGGTGACAATTGCTTCATAGAATGTGTTAGGGAAAGTTCCTTACTTCTCAATGTTTTTGAATAGCTTCTTGAGCATAGTACAAGCCCTTCTCTAAATAGAAGAGGATAGAATTCTTTCTCTAAATAGAAGAGGATAGAATTCTGGGGGTGAATCTGTCTGGTCCAGGTCTTTTTGTTGTTGTTGGAAATGTTTGTATTGTTTCTTTAATTTCAGTGTTTGCTATTGGTCTGTTGAGGAGATCTATTTCTTCCTGGATAAGTCTAGGGAGGTTATGTGATTCCAGGTGTCCATTTTCTCCACATTTTCAAGTTTCTGGGCATGGAGTTTTGGTTTGTTTGGTTGTTTTTGGAATTGTCAGAAATGTCTCTTGTATCACAGTGGTATCTGTTGTTATTTACCCTTTTTCATTTCTGATTGAGGTTTTTAGAGATCTTACCTTTCTGTTTCTAGTCCATATGACCAAAAGTTTATACATTTTAAGTTTTTAATGAAACGTTTTGTTTCATTAAATGTCTGAATGATTTTTTTGTTTTCAACTTCATTTATTTCTAATTTAATTTTGGTTATTTCTTTTCTTCTGCTAGGTTTGTAATTGGATTGCGCTTCCTTTCTCATTACCTTGAGAAGATTCACGAGGTTGTTTGTGTGTGCTCTTTCTGTTTTTTGGATATAGACATCTAATGGAATAAATTTTCCTGTTAGAAATGTTTTTGCAGTATCCCACAGGTTTTGATAGCTAGTGGCTTCATTATTGTTATGTTTGAGGAATCTAATTATTTCCTTCATTGTCTCCTCCTTGATTCAGTTGTCATTCAGCTTAAGCTTGTTCAGTTTCCATGTATTTGTGTGGGGATGAAAATTTTTGTTGGAGTTGAGTTTTACCTTTATTGCCTTGTGGTCTGAAAAGGAACAAAGTATAATTTCAATTCTTTTATTTTGTTGAGGTTTGATTTGTGTCCTAGGATATAATCAATTTTGGAATATGATCTATTAGCTTAGCAGAAGATTAGATTTAAGGTGATATGTTCTGTATATGCCTATTAAGTCCAGTTTTTCTAGTGTCACATTTAAGTCTGTTTTTTCTTTTTTTAGTTTCTGTTTAGAGTATCTTTCTAGTTCTGTCATGGGGAAAATCCCTAACTATTATGGTGTTATAGGATATCACATTGTACAGACCAATGAGGGTTCATTCCGTAAATTTGGGAGCATTTAAGTTGGGTGCATATATATTTAGAATGGAACTGTCCTCTTGTTGTATGCATCCCTTTACCAGTATGTAGTGACCATCTTTGTCTTTCTTAACTATAGTTGCTTTAAATTCACTTTTATCTCAAAATAAAATTATAACCCCTCCTTTTTGCCTTATTTTTTTCTGTTTTTCTATTTTTTTACCCTTCACTTTGAGTCTTATTTGTCCTTTGGGGTTTGCTGTGTTTCCTGTAGTTGGCTTGTGCTTTTTATTTTTTTCCAGTCAGCCATCTTGTGCCTCTTCAATGGGGAATTCAAGCCATTCAGAATTATTGACAAGAATTAATAAGCATGGTGGGGTTTAATTTACCTTATTTGGTGAAATTCCATTGCTTAGTTTTATCCTCTGTGACACTGTAAAAGCTAGGTTTTGTCTCTTAGTTTCTGTGCTTCTACTTTGCTGGTGGTCCATTGTGATGGTCAGTGTGGAGAATAGGTCTAACTATTTCCTGTAGAGCTGGTCTTGTTACGGCAAATTTCCTCAATGTTTGCATGTCAGTAAAAGATTTTATTTCTCCTTCAAAGTTGAAGATTAATTTAGCAGGACATAGAACCCTGGGGTGGAAATTGTTTTGTTTAAGAAGGTTAAAGGTAGATGACCATTCTCTTCTGGCTTGAAAAGTTTCAGTTGAGACATCCACTGTGCCCTGATGGATTTACCCTATAGGTCAATTGGCACTTACTCCTGGCTATTTGCAGAAGTTTCTCTTTTGTCTCGACTTTGGACAGGTTCATGACAATGTGTTTTGGAGAAACTTTATTTAAAAATTAACATATAATATATTTGATATATATATATGGAAATATATTGCCTGGACACCAGGTGTGCTTCAAGAAGATAGGGAAAAAAGTGACAAAAGATATATAATGCAATATATCTTTTGCACACCAGATGGTGCTTTGGTGCTAAAAAAATGCACAACACCTATGCTGAGTCTGCTATATAAGATGAGGGCCAGAAGCCTTTATCTAGTTGCTGAGGAAACCTGGTCCCATCTTCTTTTATTTGCCCTGAATCATAGCGTGGTCACTTTGCTAGTGTTTAATCCCTACAAGGTTGAAGCCTGTAGCTCTCATTAGGCTTCTTAGGAGACATGTATTGATCTTCTAAACAGTTTCCCTTGGCCACAGAGGGGCTTTACTGCGGGTACAGTAGCAACCCAACTGACCCCAAGGCTGCTGCCCAAGCTCAGCAGGTATGGCAGAGTCAGCCACATGCTGCAACCCTACAGACTATTCCTCCCAGATGACTCTCCCACTATGGCAGTGCCCCACTAGCAGTTGAACTGATGAAAGTTCCACCCTACTCAATCCCAGCTGGTGGTTCAATCCTAGCTGCATGGCACTATTAAAGATCTCTTGCTTACTTAAGCTCTTCCAAGGCAGATCCAGTGAGCACTCAAGTCCAAAAAAACTGCAGGCCTTCCCTCTCTCTCACCCTCTTCCAGAAAGCTAGCCAGGCTATGCATGCACCCAGGCTTCACCTTCTGTGCTGGTCTTCCACTACTCCTTACTTCCTCTTTGACTCCTGGAATCCTATCTCACTGTACCCCTGGAGTGATCTTTCTTGGCAGGAAAATCCATCCAGAAACTGCTGGAGTCCTCTCTCCCTGATCTTGACTACATGTGGCTGGTTAGTAGATATCTCTAGTCTGCCATCTTGTTTCACCCCAAGCATAAAGTTTTTATAAGAGTACTGATAAACAGTGTAGAAAGATCATTTTGGGAGTTATAATGTGCCTGGAATATCATATCATCCACTTCATTTACATTTAATTTGGAAGAGGGAACCAATAAAGGAAATCATGTGTTTATAATTTCACTCTTGTCATAATAACAGGAAATATTGTGAATGTCCTAATGGAAAAATCAAGGTCACCATGGCTTCTAGACATTATAGAACAGTTTCCTGGGTACAGATTTAGGAAAGAGTTGTTATAATGTCCGTCTATGCACATAGGAGTTAGTGGCCCAGCTCACTAGTGAAAACAAGGCACTGTAAATAATTGCATTTAGAATTTACAAACCCAGGAATAGAGAGCTAAGGGTGGCATTGAGAACCAGAGGCCAAAGTAGGTTGAAGCACACAGGGAGGGATTCACAGAAGCAAACCTGGGATTTAAATTGATCTATAAAACAGAGAGGTAGATAGATGAACATACAAAAAAAAAAATTCTGTGAGTTGCAGGGTGAGGATAGTAGGTATAGGAGCCTGGGTTAGGTGAGCTAATCTTGCCTAAGAACCAAGAAATATTTCATAAATAAATTCCAATGTATAAGGACATATTCATATCCTGTTATACACTCCAAAACATTACATATTTGAAGTATAGTTATCTGCTCAATATCCCCCAAACCCATCCTTACTTTCAACTCATTCAAGTTTTTGCATATGAATTTTTCTAGATTTAGTTAATGTTTGCTTTTCCTTCAGAGTTCTTTTCACCCATCTTTCCCCTGGTATACACTACTCCTCCTTTAAGGCTTAGTTCAAATATCACATTCTTGATGAAATTTTTGGCACAGTTAGTGGCTCCTTTTCTAGTTCAAACTTCTGTTGTAGCAGGTGTATTTCAATGATCTTACTTATGGTCTCATACACCTTGAGCTCCTTGTAGATAAAAATTCTGTCTCATTTATCCTGTATTCACAATACTTGACATAAGGTCTAGAACATAAATATTAATTGGAAATCAAATCAATCAATTGATTAAGAAATTACCTAGTTTTTAAGAAACTTTGAATTTCAATCTGCCTTATCTTGAAATAACCTCAGTCCTTGATATTAATCCTTACCTTGGACATTCCTCTGGAGGTAGATTATGGTATATCTATTATGTGTATGTTTGTGTGATTAATGGTGCCCCACATTTCTCAGTGGATCTGATTACTTTTCTTCATTAATTTCTTATTTCTTTTGCTAAGCTTGCATAATCTCTATCAATAGCCCTCCAAGCACATTTTTTTTCTGCCAGTTCAAGTTGACTTTTGAGAGATGGAAAGATGGCCTACTAGAGAGATAGCACTTGCCAGAAGCTCTGGTTGAGAAAAATAAAAATTGCACTGAAGTTAATTTGGAGCAGTTGAAGTTAGTTGGTTGAACACAAGAAGAAATCAAAGGCCTCAACATTACCAGTGAGACAAAGACATAAAAGAGGAAGAGGGAGAAGAGGGAACAGCGATGGAGAAAATGGGCTGAAGGATCCCAGTACTGAATAAAGGGGCAAGTGGGTCACTCCCCACCCATAATATACCCATTACTAGGTACCCAGAAGAACACAAGTCATTTTACCACAAAGATATTTGCGCTTGCATGTTTATTGCATCTCAATTCATAATATCCAAGTCGTGGAAGCAACCTAAGTGCCCATCAACCCATGAATGAATAAACAAACTGTAACTGTATATGTTATATATATCGTGGAATATTATGCAGCCATTAAAAAAATGGAGACTTGGGTGGCACCTGTGGCTCAGTGAGTAGGGCACCGGCCCCATATACTGAGGGTGGTGGGTTTGAACCCAGCCACAGCCAAACTGCACTAAAAAAATAGCTGGGCATTGTGGCAGGCACCTGTAGTCCCAGCTACTTGGGAGGCTGAGGCAGGAGAATCACATAAGCCCAAGAGTCAGAGGTTCCTTTGAGCTATGACGCCATGGCACTCTACCAAGGGTGACAAAGTGAGACTCTGTCTCTAAAAAAAGAAAAGAAAAAAAGATGGAGACTTTATATCTTTTACATTTGCCTGGATGGAGTTGAAATACATTCTTCTTAGTAAAGTATTGCAAGAATGGAAAGATGAATATCTAGTATACTCCAAACTAATATGAAATCAATATATAAACAATTACATGTTCCTAAGAACAGTAAAACACTATTATAGTCCAGTTCGGGTGTAGGGGGAAGTGGGGGGGGGGACGACATATGGCAGAGGGAGGGAAGGCATGAGGCAGGATCTCACCTAATGTGTACATTGTGAGGGTGTATGACACTCCCCCTGAGTGAGGGGCTCTTCTACAAATGGAACTTTGGCCTGGAAGTGAGAACAGTGAGAACAATATAACCTAAATATTGTATCCTCACATTAATTTGAATAATTTTTTTTAAAAGCTCTCCATGAAGAGCAATGATCACAGGATTTCTCACTCCGTGAGAGAGCTGCGAAATTCCACTTTTCCTGCACCTAGGAGTTTCCAACCCCTGGGTCCCAATCCTGCCTGACAGAAATATGAACAAACTTTTTCTCTGTCACCTTGTGCTAATAGCATATTTCTTCTTCTCTCCCTAGTTAGCCAACAGACTGCCACCTGCAGAGGCCAGCCTCCCAGTGCTTAGGCAAGTGAAGTGCTAGCCTAGCCAGCCTAGAAGGGCTGCCCCAGCCCCAGGTACTAGAAAGGCGATGGAACTCCAGACTAACAGGAGAACCAAGGTTCACAGAGGCCATTTTATCCTGTCACCATCACCAGCCAGATCCTTAATTTGCCACAGGGAGAGGGAGGCATGTCCTGCCTTTCTAATGTGTCTGGTGGGGTTTGTAAGGGTCATCTATGTTGTGTGGTCTGGTAACCAAGTATACCCTCCCCCACTGAAAGAGGAAACTGGCTTTGCTGTACTGACTTTGACAAGGCAGGGACCTTCTTGGGTGTCCTTTCTGTTAGGACAGACCTTCTCTTTACCTTTTGGAGTGGCTCTGCCCAGTGTCTGTGCCTGCTGGGCTTACCTGGCTGTTTGGCCTGCTTCCCCACCAACTTGGAGAGAGACAGGCCTAGCCTTAGGTGAACCTAGCCTTAGGAAGGTCCAGGCAAGCTAAGGCTTCCCTCCCCAATCCATGGGTAGATATCACAGTGTATCCATTCCATTATGGCCAGACTCTTGCAAAAAACCTTAGTGTTTTGAATTCATTTACATGAGGGGCATTTGCATAGTGGGGCAAAAAATTGAGTGGGTATAGTTGGGAGGCTAGTGAATTCCCCACTCCCAGCTATGGGAGGAGGGGGGCCTCAGTGGTTTCACCTATTACAACAAGGACTTTGGTGAAATTCCATGGCTCCTTTAAACTAGATTGAGGGAAGGCTATTAGTTGGACAGAATCAGATAATAATTTAGAGATGCCCCCAGCCTGGGAGCTTCAGAAGTCTAGTACCCAGCCCTACTCCACTTAACTTGGAGAAAGCAAGGATGGCACTCAGAGAGCCTCAGACTATATCCATGAAAGGGAGCTTTGGGGGCATGGGTGAAGGAAGGGTCAAAGATATAAATTCTAACTCATTTCAAGTCAGAAGTGAAGGAGTTGAGAGATCCATATCCCAGGGCCTCCAAAAATGATTTCAGTCTGCATATTTTTTTTTAGTTGCCAAACAGGTCTCTTGGGTGCAGCCTAAGGATCCCCAATTAGATTATCTCTCAATAACTATTTAGAGAGAACCTAACATTTCACCTTAAAAAGTATAATCAAGGCAGTGCCCATAGTTCAGTGGGTAGGGCTCTGGTCACATACACCAAGGGTGGCAGAGTTGAACCCAACCTGGGCCAGCTAAAACAACAATGACAATGCAACAACAACAACAAAAAAAAATAGCTGGGCATTGTGGCTGGTGCTGGTAGTCCTAGCTACTTGGGAAGCTGAGGCAAGAGAATCACTTAAGCCCAAGAATTTGAAATTGCTATGAGCTTTGATGCCACAGCACTCTACTGAGGGAAACAAACTGAGACACTTTCTCCAAAAAAAAAAAAAAAAACCAGAAAAAAGTCTAATCAATATGAAAACTAAGATGAAAATACACATGAGGAAGAACCTGTCAACACGAAAAATCAGAGCAGATCGATGCCCTAACAGATTACAAGGGAGATATAGCAGAAAATACCATCAATGAAAAAAACTGTTGAAATGTTAGAGATCGAATCAAGAATTTAGATGGCAAATAAGTTGAATAAAATTCAGGAGAAAATGGAATAATAAATCCAAAATGTATTCCACAAACTGACTCAAGAAATTAGTGAAATTAAAGAAAATTTACCAAGTATGTAGACATAATTAGAAAAGATGTAGTGGAGCTTAAGGAATTGAGAGAGGCATTCAAGAACATTCAATGCATAGTTGAGAGCCTCAGTAATAGGGTAGAACATGGAGAAGAAAGAGTTTCAGAAATTGAAGACAAGATTTTTGAACTAACCCAATCATTCAAAGAAGCAGGAAAATAAAAGAACAAAATCAGAATATTTCCTGAGAGAGTTATGAGATTCCTCTAAAAGACTGAACATTTGATATATAGGAATTCCTAAGGGAGAAGAGAATGGTTCTGATACCACTGAAGCTCTACTTTAAGACATCATGTTGGATAATTTCCCAAGCATTACAAGAAATCCAGAAATCCAGATATTAGATACTAGAAATCCAAATTAAGACACCCCAACACAACTCAATTCAAATAAAGCATCTCCCAGACACATTATAGTTAACTTGGCCAAAGTCAAAATGAAAGAGAAAATTCAATAACTGGCCAGGCATAAGCAAATCTCACCTAGAGGGAAAAATATCAGGTTGACAGTGGACCATTCAGTTGAAACTTTTCAAGCCTGAAGAGTGTGGTTATCAGCCTTAAACCTTCTTAAGCAAAATAATTTTTCAGCCAAGGATTCTGAATCCTGCTACACTAAGATAGAATCAACAACAAAAAAATCTTTGACTGACATGCTGAGGAATGTCAGCAAATGTTGAGGAAATTCACCATAATTAGACTAGTTCTATAGGAAATACTCAGACATATTTTTCATGCTGAACAGCACAATGGTCCACCAGCAAAGTAAACACACCCAGAATTGAAAGAACAAAGCCTAGCTTCTACAATGGCACAAGGGATAAAAATAAGCAACAGACCTCCACAAAATAAAATGAACAAAATTTTACCATACCTATCAATTTTCTCAATAAATGCAAATGACTTGAATTCCCCACTGAAGAGGTACAGGCTGGATGACTGGATAAAAAATCAGAAACTTAATATATGCTGTCTTCAAGAAACCCATCTAACCACATTACTCAGGGTAAAATTATAGAAGGCAATCTTCAAGGTGAATAGAAATCAGTAAAAAGGAGGGGTTGCAATCTTATTTGCAGATACAATTGGATTTAAACCAACAGAAATAAAGAAAGATAATAATGGAAACTATATACTGATCAAGGAAACTATAAAATATGAAGAGATATCAACCCTAAACATTTATGTACCCAACTTAAACCTCTTAGATACATAGTGAACCCCAAATGACATGAACAATATGATATCCTCAGACTCTGTTATAGCTCGAGATTTCAACACCCTTCTGACAGAACTGGAAAGATTCTCCATGTAGAAACTAAACAAAGAAGCAATGGGCTTAAACACAAACCTAGAACAAATAAGCTTAACAGACAGGTACAGAACATTTCATCCTAATAAAATTAAATATACATTTTTCTCATCAGCCCATGGATTATCCTTCAAAATCAATCACATCTCAGGCACAAGTTAAACCTCAACAAATTAAAAAGAACAAAAATTACACCTGTGTATTCTTGGACCATAATGGAATAAAGTGCAACTCAATACCAAAAGAAATCTTTGTGCCCATATAGTCATGTAAACTATATAACCTTATGCTGAAAAACAGCTGGGATGAAGATTAGATAAAAAATAAAATCATTAGATTTCTTGAACAAAATGATAATGAAGCCACAAGCTATCAAAACCTGTGAGATACTGCAAAGGCAGTCCTTAGAGGGAAATTTATAGTGCTAGATACCTTTATCTAGAAAATAGAGAGCAATTGAACAACCTAGTGGACCATCTTGATCAATTGGAAAAGGAATAACAATCCAACCCCAAATCTACTCGCAGAAAAGAAATAAACAAAATCAGAGCAGAATTAAATGAAATCTAGAAAACAAGAATCATTCAGAAGATTAGCAAAACAAAAGCTTCCTCTTTACAAAGATTAATAAAATTGATAAACCCTTAGGCAGACTAACAAGAAATAAAAAGGCAAGATCTATAATAACTTCAATAAGAAACAAAAAAAGGAAATAACAACAGACACCACAGAAATTGAAAAGATTCTCAATGATTAATATATATATAAAACTCTAGGCCCAGAAATTTGAAAACATAAAGGAAATGTCCCAATACCTGGAATCACATCACCTTCCTAAACTCAACTAGGAAGAATTAGAAATTTTGAATATACCTATATTAAGCACTGAAATTGCTTAACAATATAAAATCTTCATAGAAAGAAAACAGGTAGTTTTCTGGAACAGATAGTTTCACACCAGAATTCTTCAAAACTTCAAAGAGGAACTTGTACCAACATTGGATAACCTATTCCAAAACAGAGAAAGAAGAAATCCTCCCCAACATGTTCTAAGAAGCAAATATCATCCTGATTCCAAAACAATCAAAGGACTCCAAAATAAAGGAAAATTATAGGTAAATATCATTAATGAGTATCAACACAAATATATTCAATAAGATCCTAGGAAACACAATACAAGACTCTAAAAAAATTATACATCATGATCAACTGGGTTTTATCCCAGGAATGCAAGTTTGGTTCAATAAGTATAAATCCACTTATTACTTAAGTGTAATGTAATGTACTTATTATTACTTAAAATTAATTCACCACATAAATAAAATTAGAAACGAAGATCATATGATCCTCTCAAGAGATGTAGAAAAAGCACTTGACAATATTAAGCATTCTTTTCTGACAAGAATACTTAAGAAGTTAGGCATAGATGGGACAGATAGAGGACTTCTACAACAAATCCACAGCCAATATCATATTAAATGTAGTAAAACTGAAATCATTTCTACTTAGAACTAGAACTAAAGCAGATGTCTACTATCACCACTGCTACTCAACATAGTGCTGGAAGTCCTAGCCAATGGAAGCAAGCAAGAGGAGAAAATCAATGGTATTTAAATGGGGACAGAGGAAGTCAAACTCATACCCTGTGGATAAGATGATCTTATACCTAGAAAACCCCAGGGACTCAACTACAAGGCACTTAGAAGTGATAAAGAAATGCAATAATGTCTCAGGATATAAAATTAATGCCCACAATTCAGTAGCCTGCATATAGTCTAACAGAAGTCATGCTGAGAATCAAATAAAAGACAATATTGTTCACAGCAGCTTCAAAGAAAATGAAATACCTGAGGATATATCTTTTAAATGATGTGAAGGATCTCTATAAAGAGAACTATGAAATCATGAGAAAAGAACTAGCAGAAGGCAGTAACAAATGGAAGAACATTCCATGCTCATGGCTGGGAAGAACAAACATTGTCACAATGTGAATTACATATTTAATTAAATTCCCCATTAAAGCACCAGTATCATACTTTGAAGAACTTCAAAAAAAAATAGTACTTAATTTCTCATGGAACCAGAAAAAAAACACAATAAATAGCCAATGCAATTTTTACAAATAAATACAAATCATGAGGTATCATGTTACCAGAATTCAGATTATACTGCACTTCTACAGTGAGCATAACAGCATGGTACTGTCACAAAAATAGAGATACAGATCTATGGAATAGAATAGAGAACCTAGAAATAAACCTAGCTACTATTTCCATCTGATCTTTGATAAACCAAATGAAAGCATGCACTGAAGCAAAGAATCCCTATTTAATGAATGGTGCTGGAGAACTGGTTAGCAACATGTAGAAAACTGACATTGGACCTGCACCACTCAACACTGACAAAAATTGACTCTCACTGGAAAAAAAAAGATTTAAATTTAAGATATGAAGTAATAAAAATCCTAGAAGAAAGAGTAGGGTAAATTCTTGGTAAAATTGGCCTTGAAAAAGATTTTATGAAGAACCCCTTGACAATTGCAGCAATATCAAAAATAAATAACTGGGACATGATTAAGCAAAAAAGTTCTGTAAAGCTAAGGGTACTACAACTAAATCAAACTATCTTCAGAATGGGAGAAAACGTTTTCATTCTATGAATCTGACAAAGGACTGATAACCAGCATCTACAGAGAACTCAAATTAATCAACAGGAAAAGAGGAATAATTCCCATTTATAAGTGGACAAGAGACTTGAACAAAAACTTCTCTGAAGAAGACAGGCACATGGCCAAAAAACACGTGAAAAAATGCCCATCATTCCTAATCATCAGAGAAATGCAAATCAAAAACACCTTGAAATATAACCTAACTCCAGTAAGAATAGCCCACATCACAAAATCCTGAATCTACAGATGCTGGAATGGATTTGGAGAGAAGGCAACACTTTTTCACTGAAGGTAGGATTGCAAACTAATACAATCTCTATGGAAAGAAATATAGAGAACATTCAAAGAACTAATAGTAGACCTTCCTTTTGATCCTGCAATCTCATTACTAGGTATCTACTCAGAAGGAAAAAAAAAAATCAGATTACCACAAGGACATTTGCACTAGAATAATTATACCTCAATTCACAATCACAAAGAAGTAGAACCAACCCAAGTACCCATCAACTTATGAATGGATTACCAAACTATGGTATCTATCTATCTATCTATCCATCCATCCATCCATCCATCCATCCATCCCATGAAGTACTATTCAGACATATGAAATGATGGAGTCTTTATATCTTGTGTATTTATCTGGATAGAGTTGAAACACATTCTTCATAGTAAAGTACCATAAGAATGGAAAAGCAAGTATCCAATGTATTCAATACAAATGTAAAAATGATACACAGGGTGGCCATAATTGTGTATAATTTAAAAATGCACACAAAATTTATGGCCACCCTGTATAAGCTACTACATGCCCACATGAAAGAAAAATACAAATGTATTCTTTTGAGGGTGAGGGGGTGGAGTGAAGGAGAAAGGAGAGGACAGAGTGTGATTGGGAAATTCTCACTTCATCCTCTGGGTGAAGAGCTCAACTGCAATTTGAACCTTACCTGAGAAATGTACACAATATAACCTGCATATTTGTAACATCATATCAATCTTCAGATTGATAATTTAATAAAACCCAAATTCACTGTTGAGCTCCTATGCTGTTTTTTTCATTTCATTAATTGTATTTTTCTTTTTCTTTTATCGTTTCAGGTTCATTGAGGGTATAAAGAATTAGGTTACACTGTTTGTATTTGTTTGGTTAAGTCCCTCTTACAGTTTTGTCCTGCCCGCAAGAGGTGTACCATACACTGTATCCCACATCCCCCTCCCCTCTCCCTGATCCCTTCTTCTCCTGCTGTCTCTACCTTTAATTGATTTGAGTTTTTCACTTATGTGAGTATGTTTTAGATCCTCTACTGGCTTCATATTAGAATTGAATACATTGGATTCTTCTCCATTCCTGTGATACTTTAATAAGAATTTTTTTCCACCTGTATCCAGGTTAATGCAAAAAATATAAAGTCTCCATCTTTCTTAATGGTTGAATAGTATTCTATTGTATACATATGCCATAGCTTGTTAATCCATTCCTGGGTTGGTGGGCATTTAGGTCATTTCTACATTTTGGCAATTGTAAATTGAGCTGCAATAAACAATCTAGTGCAAATGTCCCGATGATAGATTTTTTTTTTCTTCTGGGTAGATGCCTAGTAATGGGATTGCAGGATCAAATGGGAGGTCTAATTTGAGTTTTTTGAGGATTCTTTATACTTCCTTCCAAAAAGGTTGTATTAGTTTGCAGTCCCACCAACAGTGTAAAAGTATTCCCTTTTCTCCACATCCACACCAGCCTCTGCAGCTTTTTGACTTTATGATATGAGCTATTCTCACTAGGGTTAGGTGATATTTCAGAGTGGTTTTTATTTGCATTTCTCTGATGATCAAAGACAATGAGCATTTTTTTTCAAATGTTTGTTAGGCATTTATCTGTATTCAGCAGAGAAAGTTCTGTTCATATCTCTTTCCCAGTGGTAGATAGGATTGTTTGTTTGTTTTTTGTTGACTAAGTTCTCTGTAGATTCTAGTTATCAACCCTTTGTCAGATTCAAACCTGGAAATTATCTTTTCCCATTCTGAAGGTTGTTTTTTTTTGTTTTGTTTTGTTTTACTTGTGCCCTTAGCTGTGCAGAAGCTTTTCAGCTTACTTAAGTCCCATTTGTTAATTTTTGTTGTTGCACTGGCAGCTGAAGTCTTTGTCATAAAATCTTTCTCCTGTCCAACATCATCAAGAGTTTTACCCCACACTTTATTCTAAGGTTTTTATCATTTAGTGTCTTATATTTAAATCTTTTATCTATATTGAGTCAATTTTTGTAAGTGGTGAAAGGTGTGGTTCCAGTTTCAGTGTTTTACATGTGTTTATCCAGTTCTCCCAGCACCATTTGTTGAATAGTGATTTGCTTTTGTTTGGTTTATGAAAGATGAGATGGCAAGTATCAACTGGTTTCATCTCTTGGTTTTCTATTCTGTTCTGTATGTCTATGTCTATATATTTTTGCCAATACCAAACTGTCTTGATTACAGTAGACTTGTAATATAGCTTGATAGTAGTAATATGGTAGTATGATGCCTCCAGCTTTGTTTTTATTACTAAAACTAGCCTTGGCTATTCAGTGTTTTTTCTGGTTCCATACAAAATGAAGTATTATTTTTTCCAGTTCTTCAAGGTATGATGTTGGCATTTTAATGAGGAGTTTATTGAATCTGTAGATTGCTTTGGGTAGAACAGACATTTTAACAATATTGATTCTTCCCAGCCAAGAGCATGGTATGTTCTTCCATTTGTTAATGTCTTCTGTTATTTCTTTTCTTAGGGTTTCATAATTCTCCTTGTTGAAGGGCCTTACCTCTTTTGTTAGCTATACTCCTAGGTATTTAATTTTCCTTGAAGCTATTGTGATTAGAATTGTGTCTTTGATTAGTTTCTCAACTTGACTGTTTTTGTCATATACAAAGGCTCCTGATTTGTGGACATTGATTGTATACCCTGAGACATCACTCTATTTCCTGATAACTTCCATGAATTTTGTGGTTGAGTCTTTGGTGTTTTCTAAGTATAAGATAATATCATCAGCAAAGAGCAAGAGTTTGTCATCCTCTGTCCCAATTTGGTTGCCTTTTACATTCTTCTATTGTCTGACTGCATTGGCTAGAACTTCCAGTGAAATGTTGAATAACAGTGGCAATAGCAGACATGCTTGTCTAGTTCTAGCTCTAAGTGGAAATGCTTTCAGTGTTACTCCATTCAGTATGATGGCAGCTGTTTGTCATAGATGGCCTCAATCAGTTTAAGAAATGTGCCACTATGCCTATTTTCTTGTGTTCTTGTTAGAAAAGGGTGCTGAATTTTATCATATGCTTTTTTTTGCATTTATTGAGAGGATCATATATTCTTTGTTTTTGCTTCTATTGATATTATGTATTACATTTTTTATGTGAAACCATTGTTACAATCCTTGTATGAAGGCTACTTGATCATGATGTATATTTTTTTAATATGTAGCTGTAATCTATTAGCTAAGATTTTGTTGTTTTTGCATCAATATTCATTAGTGAAATTAGTCTGTAGTTCTCCTTTTTAGTTAGGTCCTTTCCTGCTTTTGGAAACAATGTGATGTTTGCTTCATAGAACATATTTAAGAAGGTTCTTTCCTTCTCAGTGTTTTGGAATAGATTGTGCAGTATAGGGACAAGCTCATTTTTGCACTTGTGATAGAATTCTGATGTGAAGCCATCTGGTCATGGTCTTTCTTTGTTGTTGGAAGCTTTTTTATTGTTTCTTCAATCACATTGCTTGATATTGGTCTGTTCAAGAGATCTATTTCTTCCTGGTTAAGTCTAGGGAGATGGTATGATTCCAGGTATTGGTCCATTTTCTCCACACTGTCAAATTTCTGGGTATAGACTTTTTTTGTAGTAGTCATAAATAATCTCTTGTATCCCTGTCATATAAATTGTTATTTCTCCCTTTTCATTTCTGATTGAGGTTATTAAATATTTTACTTTTCTATTTCTGGTTAATTGTGCCAATGGTTTATCAATTTTATTTATCTTTTCAAAGAACCAACTTTTTGTTTTATTAATTTTCTGAATGATTCTTTTATTTTCAATTTTATTTATTTCTGATTTAATTTTGGTTATTTCTTTTCTTCTGCTAGGTTTGGGATTGGATTACTCTTCCTTTTCCATTTCTTTAAGATGATTAATTAGATGATGTGCTTTCTTTCTATTTTTTGGATGTAGGCATAGTAATTTTCAATCCCTGATTTTCCATTTGGTTTCTCTTACAATTACTTTTCACTGAAATTCTGTATTTGATGCAACATTGTCCTTATATCTTCCTTTATATAGGAAATTATATAAAGGTTAGACAATTAAGTTCATGAACTCACCATAGAAAAAAAGTGTTAGATACTTCATTGCCAAATATCACTTTGTTCACTTTGAAGGTTCTCCTTTGGGAAGTTATGAACTGATGCCAGGGTCTAGTTCACCCTTCAAATTAATTTTCTTACTCTTTCAGAAATGCTCATCAAAGCTATCATCATATGAGGTTACACTGATACAGAGTTTCTCTCACTCAGGACTAGACAACTAGCTCCCACTTTCCAGGCCTAAAGAGATTTTTTTCTCTCCAATTGCACTCTCTGAATACCCACTGCCACTTTTTCCTGGAGCATGAATAACTGCATTGATTTGTTAAATTCACTTATGCAGTCAACAATCAACATTGAACTCTGTCAAGTCAGTGGCCAAGTGTAATTACCCCTAAACAGTATAAAAGATCCTAGACAAAAGACTCACAGGGGTATTTCCCACCTGAGACTCCCTCCCTTTGCCAGAGGCTCTGGTACCTTTCCTTCCCTCTATTCCATTCCATCTAATAAAATCCTATCATATCACTGACCTCTGTTGTCGGTTGGTTCATTCTTTCTGAGACCAAGGACCTACTGCAATATATTTTTGAGGCTCATCCAGGATTGAATATCTGTGGTAAGCAGTGGGACCACTTACTTCTATCCTGTTTTTCTCTATAACCTTAATAATGAAGACCAATGATTCAGAAGCCCATCAGACCCTAAAATCACATAGCATGGCTGCTGACCTTCAAATCATGGGCTAGAGGCTGCTGGGGAACAAATTTTCTAATTCCCCTTGGCTCCAAAAGGAAGGAGCCAAAGGGAATGTGAGAAAGTTTCTAAACCCAGTTTTCATCCCCCTTTTCTCTCTGGTTGAGAGATAAGCAAACAGAAGTAACACTCAAAGATCCTGGTGTCTATAGCATTGATCCCAAGGAACTGGAGGGAACTTCTGAAAATGTGCTCTCCCGGCTCTAGACAATAGAAAAAGAAGAAATAGTTCAAAATCATTCTACTTCATCTGGATACACCTGATATTAAAATTGGAAAAGATATATTACTATAAAGGAGAAATTACAAACATATTTCACTTATAAATGAGGATGCACTATCCTAAACAACATATTAAAAACTTGAATTAAATATTAATGTTTAAGTAATGTACTTTGGTCAAAATTAAATCCAATTTATGTCAGAATTAGTCACTATTTTCTTTTCCTTTTCCCCACCCCTTCCTCCTTCTCTGCCTCCTCTCCCCTTCCCTCAGGCCCCACCATGTCATTAATTGTCATTAATTGTCCTCATATTAAAGTCAAATACATAGTATTCATACTTCCCCATTCCTATGATGCTTCACTAAGAATAATGTGTTCCACCTCCATCCAGGTTAATACAAATGCTGCAAAATCTCCATTTTGTTAATGGCTGAATAGTATTCTATGGTATACATATATCACAGCTTGCCAATCCATTCTTGGGTTGAAGGACATTTAGGCTCTTTCTACATTTTAGTGATTCTAAATTGAGCTGCAATAAACAGTCCAGTACAAGTGTCTTTATAATAGAAGTTTTTTTTTTCCTTTTGGATAGATGCCCAGTAATGGTATTGAAGGATCAAACAGGAGGTCTAGGTTGGGTTCTTTGAGGTTTCTCCATACTTCTTTCCAAAAAGGTTGTATTAGTTTGCAGTCCCACCAGCAGTGTAAAAGTGTTCCTTTCTCTCCGCAGCCATGCCATCAACTGCAGTTTTGAGATTTTGTGATATATGCCATTCTTGTTGGGGTTACATGATATCTCAGGGTGGTTTTAATTTGCACTTCTCTAATAATTAGGGATGATGAAAATTTTTTCATGTGTTTGATAGCCATTTGTCTGTTTTCTTTAGAGAAGGTTCTGTTCATCTCTCTTCCCCATTGATGTATGGGATTGTTGGCGTCCTTATCCATCTTGAATTGATCAAATGAATATTGATGCAAAAATATTCAACAAGATCCTAGCAAACAGAATCCAGCAACACATCAAACAAATCATACGCCATGACTAAGTGGGCTTTATCCCAGGGTCTCAAGGCTCATTCAATATACGTAAATCTATAAATGTAATCCAGTACATAAACAAATTAAAAAATAAAGACCATATGATTCTCTCAATTGATGCAGAAAAAGCTTTTGACAAGATCCATCATCCCTTCATGATTAGAACACTTAAAAAATTGGTATAGAAGGGATATTTCTTAAACTAATAGAGGCCCTCTACAGCCTCAAATTGATCTAAACTAAACTAATAGAGGCCATCTACAGCCTTGAATTGATCAAGATGGATAAGGACTTAAATTTAAGACATGAAATGATAAAAATCCTCAAAGAATGAATAGGAGAAACACTGGAGGATATTGGCCTGGGGAAAGACTTTATGAAGAAGCCTGCCAGTGTTTTTCCTGCTAATAGAAAAAACACTGGAAGATATCGGCCTGGGGAAAGACTTTATGAGAAAGACTGCCATAGCAATAGAAACAACAGCAATAATAAACAAATGGGATTTAATTAAACTGAAAAGTTTCTGTATAGCCAAGGAGACAACAACCAAAGCAAATAGACAACCTATCCAATGGGTAAAGATATTTGCGTATTTTGAATCAGACAAAAGCTTAATAACTAGGACCTATACAGAACCTAAATTAATCCACAAGAAAAAAAAATGACAATTTGGTGCAAGTGTCTTTGTTGTAAAATGATTTTTTTCATCTGGGTAGATACCTAGTAATGATATTGGTGGATCAAATGGTAGGTCAACTTTTTCTTCCTTAAGAATTCTCCATCCTTCTTTCTAAAAAGGCTGTATTAGTTTGAAGTCCCACCAGCAGTGCAGAAGTGTTCCTTTCTCTCCACATCCACGCCAATGTCTGCAGTTTGGGGTTTTGTGATGTGGGATAATCTTACTGAAGCACTCAGTGATAGAGTTCAGCAGGCAGAAGAAAGGAATTCTGACAATGAAGAAAAGGCTTTTGAATGATCCCAAGTGCTCAAAGAGGCAGAAAAATGGAAAGCAAAAACTGATCATTCCCCTGAAAGAGTAATGGAATCATTCCAAAAGAATCAGACGTTTGACTTAGAAGAATTCCTGAAGGAGAAGAGGATGGTCCTAAAGGCACAGATGCTGTACTCCAAGATATTATGGAGGAGAATTCCCCAAGTATTACAAGAGATACAGAATTTCAGATAGTAGACAGTTTGAGAACCCCAGCAAGAATCAATCCAAACAAAGCATCTCCTAGACAAATTGTAATTCACTTTGCCATTTAATATGAAGGAGAAAATTCTACAAGCAACCAGACACAAAAAAAGTAAACCTATAAAGGGAGAAATATTAGAATGATTGCAGATCTCTCAGCCAAAACTTTTCAAGCCAGAGGAGGATGCTCATAGATCTCCAATCTCCTAAAACAAAACAACTTTCATCCCAGTATCCTGTATCCAGCTAAACTGAGTTTCATTTGTGATAGAGAAATCAAATACTTTACTAACTTACACATGTTGAGGAAGTTTGCCATAACTAATGTAGCTCTCCAGGAAATACTCAGACTCATTTTCGATAAAGAGCAGCATGAGGGTCAACCACCAAAGTAACTCACCCAGAATTTATCAAACAAAACCTAACCTCCACAATGTTGAAATAATTAAAAATATGCACTGGAACTTTGAAAAAGATAACATCCAAACAAACCAAGAAAGGACCCAACAAAGAAAGAAAACCATAGACCAGTATCATTAATGAGTATCAATGTAAAAATACTCAATAAGATCCTAGCAAACAGAATTCAACAACACATAAAAAAATTATACACCATGATCAAGTTGGGTTTATCCCAGTGTTACAAAGTTGGTTCAACGTATGTAAATATATAAATATAGTATACCACATAAATAAAATAAAAAACAGAGACCATATGATTCTCTCAATTGATGCAGAAAAAGCTTTTGATAATATCCAGTATCCTTTCATGATTAGAACACTTAAGAAAATATGCTCAGATGGGACATTTCTTAAACTGATACAGGCTCTCTACAGCAAACCCGCAGCCAATATCATATTGAATGGACTAAAATTCAAAATATTTCTACTCAGATCTGGAACTAGACAAGGATATGCATAGTCACCACTGCTACTCAACATAGTAATGTAAGTCCTAGCTATTGCATTCAGGTAAGACAAGGAGAACAAAGGCGTTCAAGTGGGAACAGAGGAGGTCAAACTCTCAATCTTCATGGATGACATGATTTTATACCTGGAAAACCCCAGGGACTCAACTACAAAGCTCATAGAATTGATCAAAGAATACAGCAGTGTCTCAAGATACAAAATCAATACTTAGAAATCAGTAGCTTTTATATCTGTCAACAATAGTCAAGCTGAAAATATAGTCAGGGACACTATTTCTTTTACAGTAGTGCCAAAGAAGATGAAATATCGCAGAATTTACCTAAAAATAATGTGAAATATCTCTACAAAGATAACTATGAATCCCTGAGAAAAGAAATAGCTGAAGATGTTAACAAATGGAAAAACATAACATGCTCATGGATGGGAAGAATCAATAATTTTAAAATGTCCATACTACCTAAAGCAATGTACAGAGTTAATGCAATCCCAATCAATGTAGCAATGTTATATTTTAAAGAACTTTAAAAAATAGTACTTCATTTAAATGGAATCAGAAAAAATCTGGAACAGCCAATACATTACTTAGAAATAAAAACAAATAAGGAGGCATCCTATTACCAGACTTCAGATTATACTATAAATCCTTAGTGATCAAAACAGCATGGTACTGGCACAAAAATAGAGATGTAGATACATGGAACAGAATAGAGAACCTAGAGATGAACCCAAGCACATATTGTCATTTGATCTTTGACAAGCTTAACAAAAACATACATTGGGGAAAAGATTCCATATTTAACAAACGATGCTGGGAGAAGTGGCTAGTGACCTGTAGAAGACTGATACTAGACACTCATCTTTCACCACTAACAAAAATTGATTCTAATTGGATAAAAGATTTAAATTTATCACATGAGTATAAAAATACTAGAAGAGAGTGCAAAGAAAAGACTTAAAGATATTGTCCTAGTAAAATATTTTATGAGGAGGACACCCATGGCAGTTGAAGTAACACCAAAAATATACTACTGGGATATGACTAACCTAAAAACTTCTGAGGGGGGAGGAGACAAGATGGCAGATTGGAGCCAGCTTTCCACAGAGGCTCCCATCCAGGAGAGTTAAAGGACAGAATTTTATCAAGTGAGCTGATGTTTTGGAGCTGAGCCAAGAGAGAAGATTGAAGAGTACACATCAGCCCTGCTGAGGTGAGCTGCAACCCCCAAGGAAACAAACAATAGGTACAAAACCTATCACCAAGTGGACAGGAATCTCCTTGCCCATGAGAATAGCTTGGCTCACAGTGTACTTTCTACAAACAAGCAAGCAGAGTTCAGATCACTTCTTATTTTTATACCATGGGACAGAAACACTAAAAAACAGATCTTCTTCCCCAGACAGGACCCACTGTGTGCCTTGGCATTCTCCTGCCAGGCATAAAACTGAACATATACTCTACCTGCAATTGTGAACTCACAGCACTCCCCTCCACTCCCACCCAAAGGTCTGGAAGCTTGTCCTTCACAGAGTTCAGATTCTTGGGAAATTTCTCAAGAGCAACCAGAGGTATTTGGGCTTCTACACCAGGGGCATCCACAGGTGGAGCAGATCTGGGATGGAAAGGCAGGCCCCATGAGCAAAGGGTATGCCTGAGGCAGTACCTGCCCTGGCAGTACACAGTAGGGACTGAGACTAGAATACGTGCGTGAAGAGATGGCCTACTCCCAGGACAGGGATGAGTCTGAATTGCTGCATTCATTACCGCAAGGGGCACCTGGCCCCCAGTGGATCATAGCCAGGACAAGAGTGGCAGTGGCAGTTCCAGGGCAGGGCAGGAACTGAGAGCCATTTGTGAGCTCTAATCATTCTTGCCCCCACATACAGTGCAGCAGAGAGAGAGACACCAGCTCTGTGAGAATTGCTGAAGTGATGTGGCACAAGTTGGGTCTGAATTACAGCTTCTATGAACTCAGAATGCACCTGGCCCACAGTGGAACATAGCCAGAAAAGAAATGTAAATTCTGTGAGAATATAATTGGCAGCAGCATCAGTCTAGGGTGGGGGTGGGAACTGAGTGACACCCCCCAGCCTCCATTGAGCACCTGAAGTAGTCAGGCTTCAGCTCCCCCTGTCAGCTGGTAGCAGAGTTCAGCAGCCTGGACAAGGAGACAATGATCTCCCTGTGTCCCTGGAAGATGCAAACCCCTGATGCTCATTTGTTCATTGGAGGCAACTGGGCCACAGCCCTGTGGGGTTACCACTGACTGGGTGTGATGGAGGTGCAAGGTGGGGAAGGAGGCATCAACCTCCCTGGACTAACTCATTTGATGGATGGGCCATTCTGACTACATGAAGCACCTGAATGAGCCACACATGAGCTGCTAGCAGACTCCCACTATCTAGCTGCAGGAAACCTTTTGAACTCTCCCACTTCAGAGTTGGTGCTGACTGGGACAATTGGTTTGGAAGTCTGGACCTGGATCCATCACTCTAGGACCCTCCAAGGTGGTACCCTGCTTGTGTTGAAGTTGGAAGGTTTGATATTCCTCTTCCTGTTATTGCCTGTGGGAGGTAGGGTGTCTTAGTTGTTTATATTTCCCCACAGCTGAGACTTCAACCCAGAGTCACTGATTCACTAGGATTGGACTGAGACAAGCTGAATACAAGACAGAGACACTGAGGACCACCATACCAAAGTCTTAGGCTGTAGTACTTTATGAGTACTTTATAAAGCTCTAGGGAAAAAGCTGCAGTCACCAGTTGCAGTTCTGAGGCAAAGGGCTGGTTAAGCATAATGCCAGGAGCTCCCAATCCGATTTTACTTTACTTGCTCATCTAGCCAAATGGTGAAAAATAATAATGGGGTGGAATCAGCATAAAAACTCTGGCAACATGAATAATCAGAGTAAATCAATTCCCCCAAGGAATGAAAAAATGGACACACCAGAAGATCCCATTCATAAATAAATGGCTGAGATGTATGACAAATGGTGTTTAGAATTTGGATGGCAAATAAGATTAACAGAACGGAAGTGAATTTGGAATTAGAAATTTTAGGAATAATTCAAAAGTTGTCTCAAAAATTCAATGAGTTCAAAGACAAAATCACCAAAGATTTCAACACATTGAGAAAAAAAATTGCAGCCCTCCAAGATATGAGAAACACAGTAGAATCCCTCAGTAACAGAATGGAGCAGGCAAAAGAAAGGATTTCTGACACTGAAGACAAAGCTTTTGAATGCTCCCAAATGCTCAAAGTGGAAGAGAAGCAGAGAGCAAAAACGGATCGTTCTCTGAGAGAGCTGTGGGACAACTATAAAAAAAGCAAACATTCCCTTTATAGGAATTCCTGAAGGTGATGAGGTTGTTCCAAAAGGCTCAGATGCTCTACTCCAAGAGATAATCAAGGATAACTCCCCAAATTTGGCCAGAGACATTGATATTCAGAGGGCAGACAGTTTCAGAAACCAAGCATGACTCAACCCAAATAATGCATCTCCCAGACACATTGTAATTAATTTCACGAAAGTTAATATGAAGAAAATTGTGTAAGCAGCCAGACATAAGAAAAGCATAACGTACAAAGGGAAGAATATCAGAATGACTGCAGATCTCTTTGCTAAAATTTTTCAAGCCAGAAGAGGATAGTCATTGAACTTCAACCCCCTAAAACAAAACAACTTTCAACCTAAGATCCTGCATCCAGCTAAACTGTGTTTCATTTATGATAGAGAAATTAAATGCTTTAATGACATTCACACATTGAAGAAATTTGCCATAACTAAACCAACTCTTCAGGATATTCTCAGGCCCATCCTCCACAATGACCAGCATGATGCTCTGTCACCAAAGTAAACTCACTCATAAACTTTTGATCAAATCTCAACTTCCACAGCAGTGAAAGGATTAAAAATGTCTACTGGACTTTCAAAAAACTCAACATCCAAAATACTACCAGGCTTATCAATACTCTCAATTGATTTGACTGGCTTAAATTGTCCTCTAAAGAGGTACAAGTTGGCTGACTGGATACAAAAACTCAGGACAGACATCTGCTGAATATAACAATCTCATCTTACCTTAACAGATAAATACAGACTCAGGGTACAGGGATGGACATCTATAATTCTGGCAAATGGCATTCAGAAAAAAAGCAGGTGTTGTAAATTTATTTGCTTATACATAGGCTTTAAACCAACAAAAGTAAGGAAAGATAAGGATGGTCACTTCGTATTTGTTAAGGAAAACACTCAATATGATGAGATTTCAATTACTAACATTTATGTGTCCAACCCGAATGCTCCTCAATTTATAAGAAAGACCCTAACAGATATAAGTAACTTGATATCCTCTAGCACCATAACAGTCAGAGATTTTAACACCCCTTTGACAGTGTTGGATAGATCCTCCAATATGAAATGAAGCAAAGAAATTTTAGACTTAAACTTACCATTCAACAATTGGATTTAACAAACATTTACAGGACATTTCATCCGAACAAAACTGAATACACATTCTTCTCATCAGACCATGGAACATGCTCCAAAATTGATCACATGTTAAGTCACAAATCTAACCTTAGCAAATTTAAAGGAATAGAAATTATTCCTTGTATCTTCTTGGACCATCAAGGAATAAAAGTTGAACTCAGTAATAATAGGAATCTCATACAAAATCATAGAAACTAAATAATCTTATGCTGAAGGATAGGAGGGTCATAGATGATGTTAAGAAGGAAATTACAAAATGTTTGGAACAAAACAATAATGAAGACACAAATTATCAGAACCTGTAGGATACTGCAAAGGCGGTCCTAAGAGGGAAATTTATAGCATTGCAAGCCTTCTTCAAGAGAATGGAAAGAGAAGAAGTCAACAAATTATTGGGACATCTCAAGCAACTGGAAAAGGAAGAACATTCCAAACTCAAACTCAGCAGAAGAAAAGAAATAACCAAAATTAGAGCAGAATTAAACGAAATAAAAAAACAAAAGAATTACACGACAAATCAATGAATCAAAAAAATTGTTTTTTTGAGAAGGTAAATAAAATAGATAAACCTTTTGCTAACCTAACCAGAAATAAAAGAATAAAATCTCTAATTTCATTAATCAGAAATGACAGAGGTGAGATAAAAGGCTCCTCAGAAATTCAAAAAATCCTTAATGAATATTATAAAAACTATTTTCAGAAAAATGGAAATCTGAAGAAAATAGACCAATACTTGGAAGCATGCCACCACCTTCCTAGACTTAGCAAGAAAGAAGGGGAAATATTGAACAGGCCTATATGAAGTTCTGAAATAGCATCAACTATATGAAATCTCACCGAAATGAAAAGTCTGGGACCAAATGGCTTCACATCAGAATTCTACCAAAACACTAAAAAGGAACTAGTACCTGTATTACTTAACCTTTTCCAAAACATAGAAAAAGAAGGAATACTTCCCAACACATTCTATGACACAAATATTACCCTGATCCCCAAGCCAGGAAAAGACCCAACAAGAAAAGAAAATTATAGACCAATATTTCTAATAAATATTGATGCAAAAATATTCAATAAGATCCTAGCAAACAGAATCTAGCAACACATCACACAAATTATACACCATGACAAAGTGGGTTTTATCCCAGGGTCTCAAGGCTGGTTCAATATACATAAATGTCTAAATATAGTACATCACATAAACAAAATAAAAAACAAAGACCATAAGATTCTCTCAATTGATTCAGAAAAAGCTTTTAATAATATCTAGCTTCTTTTCATGATCAGAACACTTAAATTGATAGAGGCCATCTACAGAAAACCTACAGGCAATATTCAATTGAATGGAGTAAAATTGAGGACCTTATCATTTAGATCATGAACCAGACAAGGTTGCCTATTGTCTCCACGCTTTTTAACATTATAATGGAAGTCTTAGTCATTGTAATCAGGCATGAGAAGGTGATCAGGGTATCCATATAAGGTCAGAGGAGATCGAACTTTCACTCTTTGCAGATGACATTATTGTTTACCTGGAAAACCCCAGGGACTTAACTTAAAACCTCTTAGAAGTGATCAAGGAATACAGCAGCATCTCAGGATACAAAATCAATACTTACAAAACAGTAGCATTTATATATACCAACAGTCAAGCTGAAAAAACAGTCAAGGACTCTAATCCTTTTACAGTAGTGCCAAAGAAGATGAAATACCTGGGAGTGTACCTAACGAAGGACATGAATAATCTCTATAAAGAGAATTATGAAACTCCGAGAAAGGAAATAGCTGAAGATGTTAACAAATGGAAAAATATACCATGCTCATGGCTGGGAAGAATCAACATTGTTAAAATGTCCATAGTACCCAAATCAATCTACAGGTTGAATGCAATCCCTATTAAAGCACTTCTGTCATACTATAAAGATCTGGAAAAATTAATACTTCATTTTATATGGAAATAGAAAAAAAACCTCAAATAGCCAAGACATTACTCAGAAATAAAAACAAATCAGGAGGAATCACACTACCAGACTTCAGACTATACTATAAATCTGTAGTGATCAAAACAGCATGGTACTGACACAACAATAGAGAGGTAGATGTATGGAACAGAATAGAGAACTAATAGATGAACCTAGATACTTATCATCATTTGATCTTCCATTAGCCTATCAAAAATGTAAATTGGGGTAAAGATTCCCTATTTAACAAATGGTGCTGGGTGAATTGGCTGGCGACTTGTAGAAGACTGAAACTAGACTCACACCTTCAATTCTAAAAAAATTGACTCTCATTAGATAAAAGACTTAAACTTAAGACATGAAACTATAAAGATTTTTGGAGAGAGTGCAGGGGAAGCACTTGAAGAAATTAGCCTGGGAGAAAACTTTGTGAGGAGAACCCCCTGAGCAATTGAAGCAATGCCAAAAATACATTACTGGAATCTGATCAAACTAAAAAGCTTCTGCAGTACCAAGAACACAGTAAGTAAAGCAAGTAGACAGCAACCTCAATGGGAGACAATATTTGCAGGTTATGTTTCTGACAAATGTCTGATGACCATAATCCACAGAGAACTCAAACTTATTAATAAGAAAAGAACAAGTGATCCCATTTCATTGTGGGAAAGGGACTTGAACAGAAGCTTCTCTGAAGAAGACACTCATGATTGACAGACACATGAAAATATGCTCATCATCTTTAATCATCAGAGAAATGCATATCAAAACCACTTTTAAATATCATCTAACTCTAGTAAGTGTAGCCTACATAACAAAATCCCAAAAGTACAGATGTTGGCATGGGTGTGGAGAAAAGGGACTACTTCTACACTGCTGTGGGAATGCAAGATAATATGTTCCATTTGGAAAGAAGTTTGGAGAACACTCAGGGATCTAAAAGTAGACCTTCCATTTGATCCTGCAATTCCTCTAGTAGGTGTATATCCAATAGACCCAAAATCACTTTGCAACAAAGATATTTGCACCAGATTTTTCATTGCAACTCAATTCATAATTACCAAGTCATGGAAGAAGCCCAAGTGCCCATCGACCCATGAATGTATTAATATATTTTGGTATATGTATACCATGGAATACTATGCAGCCTTAATAAAAGGTGGAGACTTTACCTCTTTTATGTTTACATGGATGGAGCTGGAACATATTCTTCTTAGTAAAGTATGTCAGGAATGGAAGAAAAAGTATCCAATATTCTCAGTACTTTTATGAAACCAATTTATAATTACTCACACTTTCTTATGAAAGACCGATCACATCTCTAGCCCAGGATGAAGGAGAGAAGTGGAGTTGGATTGGAGGGGAGCTGGGCGCTTTGAAGAGGGAGGGTAATCAAGGGGGACCACATCTATGGAGCATATTATAAAGGAATAAATCAAATCTATCAAAAATAGAATGTAAATGTCTTAACACAATAATTAAGTAAATTAGGTGAAGACTATGTTGATTAGTTTGATGTAAGCACTCCAAATTGTATGAAAACCAACACATTGTACCCTACAAGTGCATAAATGTATTCATGATATATGTGTATATGACTTAATAAAAGGAAAAAAAAAGACAATTAAAAAAAATAAAAAGCTTCTGCCCAGCTAAGGGCACGGTAAGTAAAGTATACAGACAGCCTTCAAAATGGGAGATTTTGCCCCCTGTTTCTCTCATCAGCCCAGTTCAGCCAGAAGTAGTTAGACCAAGCCAACACCCATTTCCCTCTATAATAGCAGTTAAAGTTTCAATTCAGAAAGGGAGAATTGATTCAGGGGTTTTACCACTCAAGATTGGACAAATAGCTCCCATTTTCCTGGCATAAATGGATTTTCCCTCTCTGAATATCCCCTGCCTCTTTATCCTAGAGCAGGAAGAACTACATTGATTTGTTAAATGCCCTCATTAAGTCATAAATAAATATTGAAGTCTGCCAAGTTAGTGGCCAAGTGTACCTTCCCCCAAACAGTACAAAAGCTCCTAGACAAAAAGACTCATAGGGGTATTTCCCACTTTTGACACTCCCTTCTGCCAGAGGCTCTGGTGCCTTTCCTTTCATGTATTCCATCCTCTCTAATAAAATCCCATTTTATCACTGATCTCTGTGTTCCTCTAGTTCATTCTTTGAATCTCCAATAGCAAGGACCTACTGCAAGAAGAAATTCTGGTATCATCACAATTAAACTCATGAATTAATCCTAGATAAAGTGTTACATTCCTATCTCATTGCCAGATATCACTGCAGTAACTTTTGGAGTATTCCCTTTGTTCATCTGGAAACTGTAGTGATATTCAGCAATAAAGTAAGTATATGGCACTTTTTCTAGGATGAGATCATGAACTTAACTGTCTGACCTGGCATTTTCCTAAGCAAGCTGTACTTTACTTCTGTGAATATGTTAGAATGGGAACTTTGCAATTTTTCCATTAAATCCAAAATTTGATCACTCTCACTGTTCATTTCTGTTGCTTTTTATTCCCCCAGTGTATGAATCATGCTCTATTATTTCTTTGTGGGCCTAATTTTTCTTTTTTTTGAAACTGGACATTAGAGAATATATAGCAACTATGTGCACTGCTCCTCCCTACATGTAGTTATTTGCTTCCTTATTTGTTTAGAGACTGATTAAACTATTTTTTGCTTCCTTATTTATTTAGGGACTGATTGAATTATTTCAGTGAAGTTTATCTCCCTTCCCATTTCTTTTTTCCCCACATTACTAAATCTTTGATATTGCTCCTTTGGAGGGCACAGCTTTGATTACACCATAGTTACTTTGGGATAACAAAGGAACTGGTAGAGTTCTTTTACTATTTTTGTCTGACCACATGGCTGTTAAATCCCTGTCTTTACAATAGTGCCTTGGAGCATAAATTCCAATGCAAAATAATCTAACCAAATTGTGGCTCCTTCTAAGGCAGCGGTTCTCAATCTTCCTAATGCTGTGACCCTTTAATATAGTTCCTCATGTTGTGCTGACCCCCAACCATAAATTTATTTTTGTTGCTACTTCATAACTGTAATTTTGCTACTGTTATGAATCATAATGTAAATATCTGATATGCAGGATGTATTTTGGCCACCCCTGTGAAAGGGTTGTTCCACCCCCAAAGGGGTCGCAACTCACAGGTTGAGAACTGCTGTTCTAAGGTCAGTATTTGATATTTGTTCTAAGTCCAGACAGGCTCCTCCCTACTATTTTATTTCCTGGTTATCTCCTGTGCACTTTCTGTGCTATATTCTAGTCTGTATTTTCTTTAGATCCATGAATCTCTTCTCATTTTCCTTTATCACAATCTCCACTGTCTTCAAGAGGACTCCTAGGTTTAAATTCTGTTGTAAATGAATTCATTTCCTTTGGGAAGAGTTTAGGAGCTATATGTTTTACATCCTAGTTCTTCTTCACCTTGCTTTCCCCACATTCAGGCAAAATCTTACGGCATGGCTCTGAAACTGGAGGTGGTAATAATGACAGTCTTCTCTCAGAGTGACACACACCTTTCAGGAGCTAAGCACTCAGTGGAGGGGTAGCAACAGTCTGTGGTATTCTCAGCTTACTTCTCCTAATGTGAAATCACTACCTCATAAGGTAGAGAAAGGGCTCCTAGGTCCCAAGTGTTCTCTGTGTACTATTTCAAAGTTAAAGCCCCCATTTCACAAGTGCGAAGTAGGTAGAAGAGTCACATGAATGACATCCATTTTCCTAAGAGAAATTAGACTGTTTCAGAGCAGAGAGTAAAGGAGGTATCTCAAAGGAAAAAAGCAGCTCCTATCTATTAATCAGAAAGATTCTCAAAAGCAGGAAGCAGCCCTGAGGGAAACAGTTAGAAATTGAGAAAACAAAACATAAGACCAGAGAAGATTAACATAGGAATGAACTTACCTAAAGGCAGACTGAACACAGGGTAGAGGGCACTTGTGCTGACCTGCTTTCCAGCCCATGGGGAGCAGTAAAGGTATAAAGTAGAGATTAAGTAAGCATATCACACTAGATAAAGGTAGCTTTCAGGCATATAAGAAGTAAAGATTTGAGTAGAGGTTGGTGAGCCATTTCCACCACTGTTCTACTGTTGAGCCTTGTCTTAACTTCGTAGAGCTTTTTTACGTCTTTCAATAAACTCTGAATACTGTAACATGGTGTGTACTCTTTATTTAATTCTGGTTGTCTCCTCTTCTTGCAAGGGGTGTATCAACTGAGAGCCACAGGCCAGGATATTCCCTGATGTGGCTTGAAGGGCCTCCCTGGAAGGTATGTGTATTGATTGCCCGTGAGGGTGGCAAACAGGCTTTTTTCTGGCTTTCTTTTCTCAAGGGAGGGTCTCGCATCCTAGTCTATTTTTATGGCTCTGTGTTGATTAATGGTACATCTTTCAATCCTTTGACCACCCAAGAACCCACTATTTAAAGCTCCAGCACATGTTCAGAAGGGAGCCCCTACCATTTGACTACAGTTGCCCAGACTTAACTTCTGCAACAGGGAGCTGAGGCCAGTATGAGAAATACAGAGGTCCTACTCCTTCCGCAAAGAATGCCCTCTAGTCAGAAGCTGGTGGAGAAAGAGTCATACATCCTTGGCTGTAGTAGTCTAGAATGAAGTTCCTACTTTGCTGGAGTGAGAGGTGAAGAAATGTTGCAAGGAAGTGAGGCCTGAAGGAGAGGAAAAAACATGCAAAAAACAGGGAAGGTTTTATTTCAGCTGGCAGAGCCACAGCAGAGTTTAGTCCAAAAATGGCTGAGCTCCCCAGCTGGCTCTGTTCTTTCCCTTTTATAGGGCTCCTTGTCCACAAGTGTTCTTCTCATTAGTCAGTTTGAATGCAGCTGGAGAAGGTGGGCATGGGCTTTTACAGAAGCAGAAGCAATTATTAGTTTCAAGGTCCCAGGAAGTTAAGTTTTTACAAATTCCTAAGAGCTAAGTCATCATGGAGAGGACTTTGCAAGAGTGTCTGTCCTTGGACTCATATGAGAAGCCTTTTGTTCTTTCAGACCTTAATTTCCTGGTGGGGGGAGAGAGATAGAAAGATAGAGAGATAGAGAGAGAGAGAGAGATATCTTGGTTTTTTATTTGCCGTTTGTCCTTAGGACCATTTCCAGAAGCTTTAAATGTTCTGTCTTTAAATAATTTTATCAGCTATTTTACCAGTTTTGCCAGGGAGCAGGTTACCAGAAACACTCATACTGTAATGCTAAAGTCAATTCCTCAGAACTTTGTCTTTAAAGCCCTTCTTTTCTCAATGTGGACACAGGAAGGAATGTGGGCAGCTGCTAGGAGAAACAAGGAGGCAGGAACCCAAAGGGACTTAATCTAGACACCCATCTGAGAGAGGCTAGAATGAGGTTCACTGCAACAGCCCTGCTGACACTCAATATGATGCTCAGCCAAGGATAAGTGAGGGAACCACCCAGACTGGAACTTACAGAGCTGTGGGGTTATACATAGGAGGTGCTGGCAGCCCTCAACTTTGTGCTTTGTTGTGGCTGCAGGAGCAACACGATGTGTGTGTGCAGAAATAGATACCCTGTTGCTCTCTCACTCCTCCTCATGTTCCTGCTTTCAGGAGCAAGATGGTGGCCGAGTAACAGCTTTCTTGCAACTGGGCACGGTGAGACTGGGGAGAGAAGACTCCAGGCATTTCTGGCTGGTGTGATCTCCCCAGAAACATCCCTTTGGTGACACAGGGAGTCAACAAGATACTTCTGGACCCCATGAGGAGGACAAAAGCTGTGGAGAACTAGCAAGTGGTTACATGTGTTTGTTTGGTCTAATCCCACTGGCAGCTGTTAGTACAGCAGTAGTGAGATTACAAACTGGAAAGGCCTTACCTATGAGCTGTTTTGGACTTTTTTTGACTTGGCACCCATTTGAACTACCTTGGGAGAACTTGGGTGAGATTGTGGAAGATTCCAAGCATTGTCTAGGGCCCCAGACTGTGTTGCTGAGCCAGACGGAGCTACTAGTTTTCAGCTGTGGGCCAAGCAGAGCCATTGTGGGAGAACTGCCCTGGCAAGCTCTTCCCTCAAGGTCACAGGGCAAGGTTCTTGCAGGAGACCTTGGGTGAGTAATCTAGTGACTGAGCAGCCTAAAGGCAGGCACTGAAACTCCTTACAGCCTTGCCCTCTGGGGCATAGAGTGAGAGAGACTGGTTTTGGCACAATGGGTAAGTGGACAGCCACTTCAGGAGTGATCTCAGTGACAAGTGCTTTCCTGGCAAAGCTTCTGCTTAGCCAAGGTTAATAGTTCAAAATGCCTTCTAAGCGACCTGAGGAGAGATTTAAGCTCTCCACCCTGCAGAGTTTGAGATGTCAGCAGTGGCCTCCAGTTTCCATCTCACATAGCTATATCAGCATTGTGATGAACATGTCATACCCCAGAAGATCACCTGTTGCCCAGATAATACTCAGTAAGATAGATATACTGATTTATATTTGTTTTGTGTTTTTTTTTAAATTTCAACATTTCCCAATAGATTTTTCTTGTTTTTCCTTCCTTTTCTTTCTTCACTTTTCTAGTTTAAATATAATTTTCCATTGTTGCCTTCTTGAACAATTAGAACTTCATTTTTGCTAGTGTTTCTACCCTTATTATTTTGTCCCCCAACCAATTTTATTCCATAAAGTTTTCTGTTTGATTTTTTGATTGATTTATAGCATTTTTGTCTTTCCTCTCTACTTGGTGGAAGTAGGGTACTGTTTCTGAACAGGCTAGCAAAGAGCTGCTGACTCCAGGAGAAGCACCCAACCTGGCACTTCCAGAGGTTGGGGGTTTTTAAGGTTGTGTCAAATTATTTTACTGTACACCTATATTGCTCCTATCCCCCTCTTTCTGTACCTCTCTTCTTTTTGTCAATATTCCCTTTACTCACGCCCTCTCCTTTTTCTTTTTTATTTTCATTTCTTTTTTCCCTTCTTGATCTTCAATCTTCCCCCGCTTTTGATCCTGTACCAAAGGACTCATCAAAACCCTAGCCCAGAGGCATAGTAACTTAAAGAGAAAGACAAAGTGAAAGTAAACTTAGGGCAAGGAAACAGATAAAAGAAAACACTCATGAGGAAGAATCAGAAGAAAAATCCTGGCAACATGAAAAAACAGTCCAGAGCACCCTCCCCACACACAAGGAACCATGAGGTAGCTACTGCAGAGGATTCCACCTATAAAGAAATGTTAGAAATGACAGAAAAGGAATTTAGAATACAGATGATGAAAATAATGATGGATATGATGGAAACAATGAAGGAAACTGCTGATAAAGTCAGAAATAACCAAAAGGAAATCCAAAAACAGAATCAAATAAGAGATGAAAAATATGAAGATTATAGAAAGGATATAGCACAGCTGAAGGAACCGAAGGAGTCAATAAGGGAACTTAATGATGCATTAGAAAGTATCAACAACAGATTAGACCATGCAGATGAAGGACACTCAGAGGTAGGAGACAAAGCTCTTGGGATAACTCAGATAGTTAAAGAGGCAGAAAAGAAGAGAGAAAAAGCAGAACGTTCACTGACATAATTATGGAACTTTATGAAGCATTCAAACATACGAGTTATAGATATCCCAGAAAGGGAAGAAGAATGCCCCAGGGGACTGGAAGTCATACTGGAAAAGATTATAAATGAAAATTTCCCAAATATCACCAAAGATTCTGACACACTCTTTTCAAAGGGATATCAGACCCCAGGTCACCTCAACTCTAACAGAGCTTCTCCAAGACATATTGTGATGAGCTTGTCCAAAGTCAAGACAAAATAAAAGATTCTTCAGGCTGCCAGGAGTAAGTGCCTGTTGAAGTGCAGGGACAAATCCATCGGGGTGACTGTAGAATTCTCAAATGAAACTTTTCAAGCAAGAAGACAATGGTCATCTACCTTTAATCTACTTAAGCATAACAATTTCCAGCCCAGAATTCTATATCCTGCTAAGTTAAGCTTTAAAATTGACTTAGAAATCAAATGATTTACTCATATGCAAACACTGAGGAAATTTGCCACAAGACCAGCTCTACAGGAAATACTTCAACCTGTTCTACACACTGACCATCACAATGGATCAACAGCAAAGTAAGAACTCAGAAATTAAAGGACAGAACCTAACTCCACAATGATGCAAAAGATAAAATTAAGCAATGGACTCTCATAAAATAAGATGAATAGAACACTACTACACTTACAAATTATCTTAATAAATGTTAATGGCTTGAATTCCCCACTGAAGAGGCATAGATTGGCTGACTGGATTAAAACACACAAGCTATCTATTTGCTGTCTGCAGGAAACACATTTAGCTTCAAAAGACAAATTAAAACTCTGAGTTAAGGGTTAGAAGACAATTTTTCAAGCAAACAGAATTCAGAAGAAAAGAGGAGGTGCAATCTTGTTTTCAGATACAAATATGGTCACTTTATACTGGTCAAGGGAAAAATACAACAAGAAGATGTTTCAATTATAAATATTTATGTACCCAACTTAAATTCTCCCAGATTCTTCAAACAGACCTTACTCAGTCTGAGCAATATGATATCCTATAAGACCATAATAACAGGAGACTTTAACACTCCTCTCACAGAGCTGGACAGATCCTCTAAACAGAAATTAAACAAAGATATAAGGGACTTAAATGAGACCTTAGAACAACTGTGCTTGATAGAGGCATATAGAACACTCTATTGCATAGATAAAGAATATACATTCTTCTCATCACCCAATGGAACATTCTACAAAATTGACCATATCCTAGGACACAAAAAAACCTCAACAGAATCAAAAGAATTGAAATTTTGCCTTGTATCTTCTCAGACCACAAGGCATTAAAATTGGAACTCATCTCCAACAAAAACATTCAACCTGACACAAAGGCACTGAAATTAAACAACCTTCTGTTGAATGACAGTTGCAAGCAGGAAGAAATAAAAGAGGGAATCATTAACTTCCTTGAGCATAACAAAAATGAAGACAAAAGCTACCAAAACCTATAGGATACTGCAAAAGCAGTTCTGAGAGGAAAATTTATCACTTTAGATGCCTATATTTAAAAATCAGAAAGAGAGCGCATCAACAAGAGGAAAGAAGAACAAAGCCTAAACCCAGCAGAACAAAAGAAATATTCAAAATTAAATCAGAGATCAATGAAATTGAAAACAAAAGAATCATTCAGAAAATTAATGAAACAAGGAGTTTTTTTTTTTAATTAAATCATAGCTGTGTACATTAGTGCAATCATGGGGTGCAATGTACTGGCTTCATATACAATCTGAAATGTTTTCATCCAACTGTTTGACATAACCTTCATGGGATTTTCTTGGTTGTTGTATGAAAACATTTGTATTCTTCATTTAGTAAGTTTCACCTGTACCCTTCTAAGATGCACCATAAGTGTAATCCCACCATTTACCCTCTCTCCACTCGTCCCCCCCATCACCTCCCCTCCCTTGCCCCTTTCCCAATATTCTTGTGCTATAATTGGGTTATAACCTTTATATGAAAGCTATAAATTAGCTTCATAGTATGGCTGAGTACATTGGATACTTTTTCTTCCATTCTTGAGATACTTTCCTAAGAAGAATGTGTTCCAGCTCCATCCATGTAAACATGAAAGAGGTAAAGTCTCCATCTTTGTTTAAGGCTGCATACTATTCCATGGTATACATGTAGCACAAGTTATTAATCCATTCGTGGAATGATAGGCACTTGGGCTTCTTCTATGACTTAGGAATTATGAACTGGCTTGCAATAAACATTCTGATACACCAGGAATTCTACTACAAATCTTTTAGAAGTGATCAAGAAATACAAAATCAACACTCATAAATCTGTAGCCTTTATATATACCAACAATAGCCAAGCCGAAAAAACAGTCAAGGACTCTATTCCTTTCACAAGAGTGCCAAAGAAGATGAAATATTTGGGAGTCCACCTAACAAAGGATGTGACAGATCTCTATAAAGAGAATTATGACACTCTAGAAAAGAAATAGCTGAACATGTCAACAAATGGAAAAACATACCATCCTCATGGTTGGGAGGAATCAACATTGTGAAAATGTCCATACTACCTGAAGCGATATATAATTTTAATGCATTTCCCATAAAGCTCCATTGTCATATTTCAAAGATCTTGAAAAAATAATACATCATTTTATATGGAATCAGAAAAAACCTTGAATAGCCAAGACATTACTTAGAAATAAAAACAATTCAGGAGGAATCATGCTAACAGACCTGAGACTGTACTATAAATGGATAGTGATCAAAACAACATCATACTGGCACAAAAACAGAGAGGTAGATGTATGGAACAGAATAGAGAACCAAGAGATGAACCTAGCTACTTACCACTATTTGATCTTCGACAAGCCAATTAAAAATATTCAATGGGGAAAAGACTCCCTATTTAACAAATGGTGCTGGGAGAACTGGCTGGCAACCTGTAGAAGACTGAAATTCAACCCACACCTTTCACCACTAACAAAGATAGACTCACACTGGATTAAAGATTTAAACTTAAGACATGAAACTATAAAAATACGAGAAGAAAGTGCAGGGAAAACTCTTGAAGGAATTGGCCTGGGTGAATACTTTATGAGGAGGACCCCCCAGACAATTGAAGCAGAATCAAAAATACACTACTGGGACTTGATGAAATTAAAAAGCTTCTGCACGGCCAAGAACACAGTCAGTATAGTAAGCAGACAGCACTCAGAATGGGAGAAAATATTTGCAGGTTATGCCTCCAACAAAGGTTTAATAACCAGAATCCACAGAGAACTCAAATGTATTAGCAAGAAAAGAACAAGTGATCCCATCTCAGGATGGGCAAAAGACTTGGAGATAGACTTCTCTAAAGAAGACAGGCGCACAGCCTACAGACACATGAAAAAATGCTCACCATCCTTAATCATCAGAGAAATGCAAATCAAATCTACTTTGAGATATCACCTAACTCCAGTAAGATTAGCCCACATAACAAAAGATAAATGATAAAGATAATAAAATTTTAAAAAGTGGGCAAAAGACATGAACAAAAGCTTTCCAAAAGAATATAGACCAATGGCCAATCTGAAAAAATATGAAAAAATGCCTGATGTCAGTAATTATCCAGGAAATGCAAATTAAAACCATAATGAGATATCATCTATCTCAGTTAGAATGGCTTCTAGTAAAAAGTCCAAAAACAATAAATGCTAGCATGGATGCAGAAAGAAAGGAACACTTTTACATTGTGGGTGAGATTACAGATTAGCACAACCTCAATGAAACATAGTATGGATATTCCTCAAAGAACTAAGAGTAGACCTACCATTTGATCCAGCAATTCCACTACTGGGTATTTACCTATTCCACTGGAATATTTATTGCAATGCAGTTCACATTTGCAAAGATGTGGAATTAATGTGCACAAGTGCCCATTAATTCACGAGCGAATTAACAAAATGTGGTATATGCATACTGTGGAATACCACTCAGGTATGAACAAAGATAACTTAATGCCTTTTGCAACAATTTTGATGGAACTGGAGACCATTATAAGTAAAGTATACAAAGAATGGAAAAGGAAACACGTGGGACTAACTGATGAGCACGCATGAACAGAGGAAATCAAGCAGAGGGGACAGGGAGGAAGGGATGGGCAAAACCTACCAATTGATACAGTGAACACTATCTGAGTGATGGGCATACCTGACTCAAGCATTACAAAAGTTATCCAATAACCAAAAATTGTTGTACCCTCATAATATTTTGAAATTAAAAATATGCAAAAACAAAAAAGATTTTCTGTTTTCAAGTGAGTTTGGTAAAAGTTATTTATTAGTATACCCTTGGTTTTCAGATTCACACTATATATTTTCATACATTAAATGCAAAGAAAGTGAGCAAAGAAAGTATTTTAACTTTTGCTTAACCTGTAGTTCCAACATTTGACTGAAGAATTATGTAGCATTTATTAATATCCTGAGGAACTAAGATTTCACAGTGTAAATTTTGGTACATATTGGCCCAGAAGAAAGTCAGATGTCCTTTCATTCACTTCTGCCTCCCTGGAACCTTTCTTTATTCTGATGTGGATTCCTTCATTGTAACGAACATACTTAAACTAAAGCCAAGTTTTAATATGCTCTTCTCAAGGTCATCAGTGACTTCTCTGATGCTGAAGCCAGTGGTCACATCTCAATCTTCATTTTTTTTTCTTTATCAGCGTATAATGCCAATGATCTTTCTTTTTCCATGAAACACTTCCTTCATTTGGTTTTCAAAACACATTTTCCTGGTTTTCTTTAAAACACCCCAGCTGCTGCTTCTTAATGCTTTCGCTGGTTGCTCCGTATCTATCTAACCTCTATCCTCTTAATGTTGGACTATTTCAGGAATCAGTTCTTAGTTCTCTCCCCAATCTACATTTACTTTCTTAGTAATGTAACCCAAATTCTGGCTTCAGAATTTGTTTTCTGACTTCAAAATCATACGTTCAACCTGTACCTCTCCCCTCAAATCCAGAGTTGGCTAACCAACTGCTTAATTGGTATCTTGGTTTGGATTTTAATAGATCCAAAATTAACTCTGATTCCCCTGGAAAATTTTCTTGGGAGTTGTGCCTTTCTTAGTTACTACAACTCCATCCTCTTCATCCTTCAAGTTGCTCAGATCAAAAATCTTAGGTGTCATTCTTGATTTTTTTTTGAGACAGAGCCTCAAGCTGTCACCCTGGATAGAGTGCTGTGGCATCACAGCTCACAGCAACCTTCAATTCCTGGGCTCAAGCGAGTCTCCTGCCTCTGCCTCCCAAGTAGTTGGGACTACAGGCGCCCGCCACAACACCCGGCCATTTTTTGGTTGCAGCCATCATTGTTGTTTGGCGGGTCTGGGCTGGATTCGAACCCACCAGCTCAGGTGTATGTGGCTGGTGCCTTAGCCGGTTTAGCCACAGGCGCCGAGCCCATAGTGAGACTTTTATCTCAAAAAAAAAAAAAAAGAAAAAAGAAAGAAGCCTAATTTTTACAATTCATATCTCAAATAAATAACTTTTTCTATAAATCCATTTCTACAATCAACTTAAAAACATGTAAAAGGGGCCAAGTGTCATGGCTCATGTCCGTAATCATAGCACACTGGAAGGTCAAGGCAGGTGGGTTGCTCGAGCCTGGTCTCAGCAAGAGCAAGACCCCACCTCTACTGAAAAATAGAAAAACTAGCCCAGTGCTGTGGCAGGCTCCTGTAGTCCCAGCTAGTTGGAGGCTGAGACAAGAGAATCACTCAAATCCAGGAGTTTGAGGTTGCTTTGAGCTATGATGCCACAGCACTCTACCCAGAGCAATAGTGAGTGAGACTGTCTCCAAAAAAAAAAAAAACATGAAAAAGGTTCCTTTTTTTTTTTTACAGGTTCATTTAAGGTACAAAGAATTAGTTTACTATTTGCATTTGTAAGGTCAAGTCCCTCTTATAATTGTGTCCCACCCCCAAGAGGTGTGCCATACACCTTAACCCCCCATCCACCTCCTTCCTCCCCTGTCTCTCATTCCCCTGCCCCCACCTTGAATTGATTTTAGCTTTTCTCTTATGTAGGTGTGTATTAGATCATCTACTAGCTTCATATTAGAATTGAGTAGATTGGATTCTTGCTTCTTCATTCTTGTGATACTTTTCCAGTTCTATTTTAAATATCATCCACTCTGGCTATATCCTCACTCAGAATTGGGGAAATCAAATATTTTGTCAGAAATCTAGCTGTGCTTTGTCTGAATACAGCCTTTATATAGTATATATATATATTTTTTGAGACAGAGTCTCACTTTGTCACCCCTGGTAGAGTACTGTGACAGCATAGCTCGCAGCAACCTCAATCTCTTGGGCTGAAGGGATTCTCTTGCCTTAGCCTCTCAAGTAGCTGGGACTGCAGGCACCTACCACACACCCTGCTATTTTTAGAGAGGAGGTCTCGCTCTGGCTCAGGCTGTCTCCAACCGGCGAGCTCAGGCAATCCACCCTCCGAGAGTGCTAGGATTACAGGCGTGAGCCACTGCACCTGACCTTATAGTAAACAATTCTTAGAAACAAAATATGCTGGCTCGGCGCCTGTGGCTCAGCGGGCTAAGGCGCCAGCCACATACACCTGAGCTGGTGGGTTCGAATCCAGCCCAGACCCGCCAAACAACAATGATGGCTGCAACCAAAAAATGGCCGGGCGTTGTGGCGGGCGCCTTTGGTCCCAGCTACTTGGGAGGCAGAGGCAAGAGACTCGCTTGAGCCCAGGAATTGGAGGTTGCTGTGAGCTGTGATGCCACAGCACTCTATCCAGGGTGACAGCTTGAGGCTCTGTCTCAAAAAAAAAAAAAAAAAGAAAAACAAAAAGTGGATACTATTTTTGTCCCCATTTTAGAGATGAACAAATTGCACAAAGTTATACATCTAATAAGTGGCAATGTCTGGACTCAATTCAGGTCTGTTTGATTATAAAGCTTGAGTTCTTTCTCATTATACTGTGCTTAATATCTTACGTGGCAGATTCGGGAACCAAGATTTTTTTTTTTTTTCCAAGTGAAGATTTTAAGGATCTAGAAATGGAGTTCTTTGCACCAGTTAGCATGAATATTTGTATACTTTACCTAAAGATTTAATAGTAAAGCTTTCCTAAAATATAATTTACTTAGATAATAAATTTGATGGGGTACTTTGTATATACTCTACTTAAGGTTATCTTATTATAATACTTGTAAAGACAAGAAACAGTGTAAATTCCAGGTTTTAGTAGCAGTAACAGGATGGTGTAACGGCTGGTTAACAGTGCAGGCCCTGAGTCAAGGCTGCCAGGGTTCAAATATAGGCCCCATTTCTTGGACAAGTCACTTAAATCCTTTTGAGTCTCAGTTTCTTCATCTCTAAAGTGGGAATAATAACAGCACCTTTTACACGAGAAAATATTTGTAAAACACTTAGCACAGTGCCTGCTAACAGTAAGTACTCAATAAATGACAGCTAGCATCAGTACTGGTAAAACTGTTTCTAAAGCATTGAACTTAGAATAAATTCTGTTATTCTTGCTATGTTGAGACACACTGCAAAGCTATTCTTTAAAATACTGCAAAGCTGGGCAGCATCTGTAGCTCAGTGGGTAGGGCGCCAGCCACTTACACCAAGGATGGTAGGTTCGAGCCCAGTCTGGGCCTGCTAAACAACAATGGCAAAAAAAAAAAAAAAAAAAATAGCCGGGCGTTGCGGTGGGCACCTGTAGTCCCAGCTACTTGTGTGGCTGAGGCAAAAGAATCACTTAAGCCCAAGAGTTTGAGGTTGCTGTGCGCTGCCATAGCACTCTACCAAGGGCAACATAGTGAGACTCTGTCACAAAAAAAAAAAAAAAAAAAAAATTGCAAAGCTTATAATTTCAGAAAATGTAGAAAAGTACTAGGAGTACTTTTGTAAAGTGTTTGTAAAAAGTAAGCAAAAAAGGTATTATCTACTTGATATAAAAAATTAAATATAAAATTATATCATAATTGCGGAATTAAGGTTTTGACAAGAGAGTAATTTTAAATGATCTAAACAAACCTTGTAATATTCCCAATGTTCTGGAATATAGCCTTCTGGAATTTCTGCTAATTCAGCTTCACCTAGTAAGAAAAAATAGTGTTGCTCAAGTTTAGCAGTAGGAATTTATAATATTAATTCCTCATCATTAAAGTAATAAACCACTTTTTTGTGGTTTTAAAGGACCTTTTTACTTGTACCAATGAAGATATCTAATATTTTAAGTTCATTTTAATCTGGCTGAAAATCAATTCATTCATTAGATAGATTTTCTATGTTAAAGCATTATCTATAGGCATTATGAGAGTTTCTCAATTTGTTTTTATATAATGTAACAAGATAATTAAAAATGTATTGTTTCTTCTAGCCTTCCCTACACCTACTAGAGAAAATACTTTAGGGTTTAAGATGTTACAAGTACTTTGAACATAACTTTCCATGACAATCTAATGTTTACTCTCATTCACATTTTCATTCTTTAAGACGATTACAGCTTCATAGGTTCTAGGATGAATAAAAAACTTTTTTTCTCTCAGCCTCTCTTCCACTTCTGTCTCTTTTTTTTTTTTGAGTCTCACTATGTCACCCTTGGTAGAGTGCCATGGCGTCACAGCACACAGCTCACAGCAACCTCAAACTCTTGGGCTTAAGCAATTCTTTTGCCTCAGCCTCCCAAGTAGCTGGGACTATAGGCGCCTGCCACAACATGCAGCTATTTTTTCTTTTTGTTGCAGCTGTCCTGTTTGTTTAGCAGGCCTGAGCCGGATTCATTTCTGTCAGCCCTGGTGTCTGTGGCTGGCACCCTACCCACTGAGCTACGGGTGATGAGCCAGACTTCTGTCTCTTTTTATTTTCCTTATTTAGACTTATTTAGAGGAAGAGAAGGCAAGGCTGCCACAAGCCTCTTACATGGCCTCTACAGAATTGGTGCAATTAAAAGGTTTTTGGAGGGAAAAAAATGTGTTAAATAACATTGTACACTATAGCAGCTTAAGATTTAGTTATTTTAAAATAAACTGCCATACTTATGTTTGTTATTTAAAGAGTTTTCATTACAATATCTGCAATTTTCTTATTTATTTACTTGTTTAAGGCAAGCATGAAACAAAATTTATTGAGGAAGAGAAAGATAGGCTTACAGAGTAAGAAAATTTATAAAGCAGGATGTGTTTGCCATAGATAGTGAATGGGCCTTTACTGCCAGGACAAATAGGCAAAGAGGCTAATTTTTATTTTTTTTAGACATAACATCTTGCTCTAGACATAACATCAGGCTAGAGTATTGGGGCACAATCAGAGTATATTGCAGCCTCGAACTCCTGGGCTCAAGGGATCCTCAGGGAGTAGCTGAAGTTATGGGTACACACTACCATGCCTGTAGAGATGGGGTCTCACATTATTACCCAGGCTGGAGTGCAATGGAACACTTACAGCTCACTCTAACCTCAAACTCCTGGCCTCAAGTGATCCTTCCATCTTGGCCTACCAAAGCTCTGGATTGCAGGCATGAGCCACCATACTCACCTTATAATTTCTTTTCATATTAATGTACATATGTTATAAAAATTTTCCAATTTGGTGGTGCTGGGGTGGGGGTGGTGGTGACTTACCAATGAATACATTCACCAGTGTTATGGCAATTGCTACTGGAATCCCAGTCAATAAAATGTAGAATCTCTGTTAAGATAAAAAATAAAGTTTTTCTCTTGTCTATTTCCTAACTTTCCCCACCCTCAAGTCATCCTCGTAATGTGATTTCCTTATATTTCTTATAAAATAAACTTGCCAAATTGGGATATAGTATCAAATTGTGACTTCTTGTGATTTGTTTTGTTCTAGTTTTTATTTATTTATTTATTTTTGAGACACAGCCTCAAGCTATCACCCTGGGTAGAGTGTCGTGGCATCGTAGCTCACAGCAACCTCCGACTCCTGGGCTCAAGTGATTCTCCTGCCTCTGTCTCCCAAGTAGTTGGGATTACAGGCACCTGCCACAACATCCAACTATTTGTTGGTTGCAGCCGTCATTGTTTGGCGGGTCCGGGCTGGATTCAAACCCCCTGGCTCAGGTGTATGTGGCCACATGCGCCAAGCCTTGTTCTAGTTTTTAGATGCTTTTGTTTAACACCAAAAATAAAAGACAAAGGATTAACTGCAAAAGTATAATACATTATATATTTAAATGACTTTTTAGTTATAGCAATGCATGAAAGTTAAAAAATATCATAATAAGAACAAAAGTGTAATAACATTAGGGTGATCACTACAACACAGGGTTTGAGTTGGTCTTAATACGTAAAGTAAGAGTTCAAACAACTGGATGGGTTCTATACAACACTATATGTCAGTGTCACTCTCTGAAATCAATATTCCTGAAAATCATACCCCCCCAAAATGTAGCTCCTTTATTAAAGAAATCTTTCAAGAAGTTCTTTGTATATTTTAAATATTTTAGTAATATAGTCTTCCCCACATTAATCTATTTTCAAAGTTTTGTAACTTGCAGATTTTGGTACTCTTAAAGCTCAAAATACAGATTATATTTCAAAACCCCCATAATACAGAAAAGAGTCTCACTTTGATGCTCTCATGAGAGTGCCCTGGAGTCATAGCTCATAGCAACCTCAAACTCTTTGGCTCAAGCGATTCTCTTATCTCAGCCTCCTAAGTAACTTTGACTACAGGTGCCTATCTTTAGGGACAGGGTCTCACTCTTGCTCAGGCTGGAACTTCTGAACTCAAGCAATCAACCTGCCTTGGCTTCCCAGACTGCTAGGGTTACAGGAGAGAGCCATTGAGTTTGGCTGTTTGTTTTGAGACAGAGTCTTACTCTGTTGCCTAGGCTAGAATGGCATGGCATTAGCCTGCTCACAGCAACCTCAAACTCCTAGGCTCAAGTGATACCACTGCCTTAGCCTCCCAAGAACTACAGGTGCCTGCCATGATGCCCAGCTAATTTTTCTGTTTTCAGTAAAGATGGGTCTCAGTCTTGCTCAGGCTTAGCTTGAACACCTGACCTCAAGCGATCCTCCTGCCTCACCTCTAAGAGTGCTAGGATTACAGGAGAGAGTATCATGCCCAGACACAAAATACAATCTTTTATAAGATAAAAGATGTTTCCAAAAAAGACAAAAAATGTTTTCCCATTTGTGTGCAAAAGTTTAATTAAAAAACTGTAACTCACCAATAACCTCAAAAAACGTCTGTCATAGTATCCTGAAGGTCTGATGACAAATAGTCTTTTCCCATGGTCTCCACTGTGTCGAACAGGAGCTGGAAATATTAAACTATCCTGTTTTATACAAGCTTCTATGGGGTGTACATTATATTTGAGATAAAATCAGAATATAAGAACATATATGGGCTTCCTTGCAACTGGGCATGGTGAGACTGGGGAGAGAGGACTTTAGGCATCTCTGGCAGGTAGGATCTGCCCAGAAACTTCCCTTTGGGGACACAGGGAGACAGCGTGAGACTTTTGGACACCCTGAGGAAGGCAAAAGCGGCGGAGATTGGATCACTAATGAATATTGATGCAAAAATATTTAACAAGATACTAACAAACAGAATCCAACAACACTTCAAACAAATTATACACCATGACCAAGTGGGCTTTATCCCAGGGTCTCCAGGCTGGTTCAATATACGTAAATCTGTAAATGTAATCCAGCACATAAACAAATTAAAAAATAAAGACCATATGATTCTCTCAATTGATGCAGAAAAAGCTTTTGACAATATCCACCATCCCCTCATAATCAGAACACTTAAAAAAATTGGGATAGCAGGGACATTTCTTAAACTGATAGAGACCATCTACAGCAAACCCACAGCCAATTATCGTACTGAATGGAGTTAAATTGAAACCATTTTCACTTAGATCAGGAACCAGGCAAGGTTGCCCATTGTCTCCATTGCTCTTCAACATCATTTATTTATTTATTTATTTATTTATTTTTTTTTTTATTGAATCATAACTGTCAAATCATAATGGAAGTTTTAGCCACTGCAATCAGGGAAGAAAAGGTGATCAAGGGTATCCACATAGGGTCAGAAGAGATCAAACTTTCACTCTTCACAGATGACATGATTGTATATCTGGATAACACCAGGGATTCTACTATGAAACTTTTAGAAGTGATCAAGGAATACAGCAATATCTCAGGCTACAAAATCAACACTCATAAATCTGTAGCCTTTATATATACCAACAATAGCCAAGCCGAAAAAACAGTCAAGGACACTATTCCTTTCACAGTAGCGCCAAAGAAGATGAAATATTTGAGAGTTTACCTAACAAAGGATGTGAAAGATCTCTATAAAGAGAACTATGAAACTATAAGAAAAGAAATAGCTGAACATGTTAACAAATGGAAAAATCTACCATGCTCATGGCTGGGAAGAATCAACATTGTTAAAATGTCTATATTACCCAAAGCAATATATAATTTTAATGCAATTCCTATTAAAGCTCCATTGTCATATTTTAAAGAGCTCAAAAAAATAATACTTCTTTTATATGGAATCAGAAAAAACCTTGAATAGCCAAGACATTACTCAGAAATAAAAACAAAGCAGGAGGAATCACACTATCAGACCTGAGACTCTACTATAAATCGATAGTGATCAAAACAGCATGGTATTGGCACAAAAACAGAGAGGTAGATGTTTGGAACAGAATAGAGAACCAACAGATGAATCCAGCTACTTCCCGTTACTTGATATTTGACAAGGGAATTAAAAACATTCAGTGGGGAAAAGACTTCCTATTTAACAAATGGTGCTGGGTGAACTGGCTGGCGACCTGTAGAAGACTAAAACTGGACCCACACCTCTCACCATTAACTAAGGTACTCTCACTGGATTAAAGATTTAAACTTGGGCGGCTCCTGTGGCTCAGTGAGTAGGGCGCTGGCCCCATATACCGAAGGTGGCGGGTTCAAGCCCGGCCTCGGCCGAACTGCAAAAAAAAAAAAAAAATAGCCGGGCGCTGTGGCGGGCGCCTGTAGTCCCAGCTACTAGGGAGGCTGAGGCAAGAGAATCGCTTAAGCCCAAGAGCTGGAGGTTGCTGTGAGCACTGTGATGCCACGGCACTCTACCCAGGGCGATAAAGTGAGACTCTGTCTCTATCAAAAAAAAAAAAAAAGATTTAAACTTAAGACATGAAACCATTAAAATATTAAAAGAGGCTCAGCGCCTGTGGCTCAGCAGGGTAAAGCGCCAGCCACGTACATCAGAGCTGGCGGGTTCGAATCCAGCCTGGTCCGCCAAACAACAATGACAGCTGCAACCAAAAAATGGCCTGGCGTTGTGGCAGGCACCTGTGGTCCAAGCTACTTGGGAGGCAGAGCAAGAGACTCACTTGAGCCCTGGAATTGGAGGTTGCTGTGAGCTGTGATGCCACAGCACTCTATCCAGGGTGACAGCTTGAGGCTCTGTCTCAAAAAAATAAAATATTAGAAGAAAGTGCAGGGGAAACTCTTGAAGGAATTGGCTTGGGTGAATATTTTATGAGGAGGACTCCCCAGGCAATTGAAGCAGCATCAAAAATACACTACTGGGACCTGATCAAACAAAAGCTTCTGTACAGCTAAGAACATAGTAAGTATAGCAAGCAGACAGCCCTCAGAATGGGAGAAAATATTTACAAGTTATGCCTCCGACAAAGGTTTGATAACCAGAATACACAGAGAACTCCAACGAATTAGCAAGAAAAGAACAAGTGATCCCATCTCAAGGTGGGCAAAAGACTTGAAAAGAAACTTCTCCAAAGAAGACAGGCGCACGGCCTACAGATACATAAAAAAATGCTCACCATCCTTAATCATCAGAGAAATGCAAATCAAAACTACTCTGAGATATCACCTAACTCCAGTAAGATTAGCCCACATGACAAAATCCCAAAACCAGAGATGTTGGCCTGGATGTGGAGAAAAGGGAACACTTCTACACTGCTGGTGGGAATGCACACGACTACATTCCTTTTGGAAGGATGTTTGGAGAGTACTTAGAGATCTAAAAATAGACCTTCCATTGGACCCTATAATTCCTTTACTAGGTATATACCCAGAAGACCAAAAAAATCACACTACAACAAAGACATCTGTACCAGAATGTTTATTGCAGGCCAATTCCTAATTGCTAAGTCATGGAAGAAGCCCAAGTGCCCATCGACCCACAAATGGATTAATAAA
>CAUYON010004476.1:0-17127 GCA_963573935.1 Arctocebus calabarensis | reverse complement strand
GTTAGTATCTTGTTAAATATTTTTGCATCAATATTCATTAGTGATATTGGTCTATAGTTTTCTTTTCTTGTTGGGTCTCTCCCTGGTTTAGGGATCAAGGTGATATTTGCTTCATAGAATGTGTTGGGTAGTATTCCTTCTGTTTCTATGTTTTGGAAGAGGTTTAGTAATATAGGTACTAGTTCTTCTTTAAAGGTTTGGTAGAATTCTGACGTGAAGCCATCTGGTCCTGGGCTTTTCTTTAGGGAGATTTTGTATAGTTGATGCTATTTCAGAACTTGATATAGGCCTGTTCAACATTTCCACTACATTCTGGCTAAGTCTTGGTAGGTGGTGTGCTTCCAAGTATTGGTCGATTTCCCTCAGATTTTCATATTTCTGAGAGTAAAATTTCTTGTAATATTCATTAAGGATTTTTTGAATTTCTGAGGGGTCTGTTGTTATTTTGTCTTTGCCATTTCTGATTGATGAAATTAGAGATTTTACGCTTTTTCCTCTGATTAGATTAGCCAAAGGTTTATCTACTTTATTGACCTTTTCAAAAAACCAACTTTTTGATTTATTGTATAATTCTTTTGTTTTCAATTTCATTTAATTCTGCTCTAATTTTTTTTTTTTTCTGCTGCTGGGTTTGGGGTTGGAATGTTCTTCCTTCTTCAATTGCTTAAGATGTCCCATTAAGTTGTTAACTTCCTCTCTTTCTGCTTTCTTGAGGAAGGCTTGCAGTGCTATAAGGACTGCCTTTGCAGTATCCCAGAGGTTCTGATAATTTTTGTCTTAATGTCCCATTAAGTTGTTAACTTCCTCTCTTTCTGCTTTCTTGAGGAAGGCTTGCAGTGCTCTTAGGACTGCCTTTGCAGTATCCCAGAGGTTCTGATAATTTTTGTCTTCATTGTCATTTTGTTCCAAAAATTTGGTAACTTCCTTCTTAATCTCATCTATGACCCAGCTATCCTTCAACATAAGGTTATTTAGCTTTCATGTTTTTGTATGAGTGTGCAGATTCCTGTTGTTATTGAGTTCAACTTTTATTCCACGATGGTTGGAGAAGATGCAAGAAATAATTTCTAGTCTTTTAAATTTGCTGAGGTTAGACTTGTGACCTAAGATGTGATCAATTTTGGAGTATGTTCCATGGGCTGATGAGAAGAATGTGTGTTCAATTTTATTAGGATGAACTATTCTGTAGATGTCTGTTAAATCCAGTTGTTGAATGATTAAGTTTAAATCTAAAATTTCTTTACTTCTTTTTGGAGGATATATCCCACACTGCTAAAGGAGTATTAAAATCTCCAACTACTGTGGAGCTGGAGGAAATCAAGTTGCTCATGTCTATTAGAGTTTTTGTTATAAATTGAAGCGAACTCTGGTTGGGTGCATAAATATTAATAATTGAAATCTCATCATATTGAGTGGTACCTTTAACAAATATGAAATGTCTGTGTTTATCCTTCTTTACTTTGGTTGGTTTAAAGCCTATTATATCTGCAAATAAGATTGTGACATCTGCTTTCTTCTGTTTTCCATTTGCCTGGAATATAGATGACCATCCCTTCACCTTGTGTCTAAATTTATCTTGTAAGGTAAGGTGAGATTCTTGTATACAGCAGATATCTGGCCTGAGGTTTTGTATCCAGTCAACCAAACTATGCCCCTTTAGAGGGCAATTTAAACCATTCACATTAATTGAAAGTAATGATAAATCTTTAGAAAGTCCAGTGGACATTTTTAATCCTTTCATCACTGTGGAAGATGAAATTTGAAAAATAGTTTCTGGGTGAGTTTACTTTTGTCATGGAGGTTTGCACTGGTCATTGTGGAGGATAGGTCTGAGAATATCCTGGAGAGCTGGTTTAGTTAATAGCAAATTTCTTCAACATGTGGATGTTGTTGAAGTATTTAATTTCTCCATCATACATGACAGAGATGGATACAGGATCCTGAGTTGAAAGTTATTTTGTTTTAGGAGATTAAAAGTCGATGACCATTCTCTTCTAGCTTGAAAGGTTTGATCAGAAAGATCTGCAGTTATTCAAATATTCTTCCCCTTGTAGGTAATGGATTTCTTACATCTGGCTGCTTTCAGAATTTTCTCCTTCATATTAACTTTAGTGAACTTAATTATAATGTGCCTGGAGAATGTCTTATTTGGGTTGGGTTGTGCTGAGTTCTGAAACTGTCTGCTATCTGAATTTCAGAATCTCTTGGCATGTCTGGAAAGTTCTCTTTCATAATCTCATAAAGAAGAGACTCTATGCCTTGTGACGCCACTTCCTCGTTTTCAAGTATCCCTATAAGGTAAATATTGGTTTTCTTCAAGTTATCCCAGAGCTATCTGAGAGAATGATCCATTTTTGCCTTCCATTTTTCTTCTTCTTTGGAAGTTTGGGAGCATTCGAAAGCTTTGTTTTCCATGTCAGAAATCCTTTCTTCTGCTTGCTCCATTCTGTTACTTAGGGATTCTACTGTATTTCTCAGATCTTTGAGGGCTACAACTTCTTGTCTCAATGTGTCAAAATCTTTGGTCATTTTGTCTTTGAATTCATTCAGTTCTTGAGACATCTTTTGGGTCATCTTTTGGATTACTGATTGAAATTCTAATTCCATCTTTTCCTCCATTTTGCTGATCTTATTTGCTATCCAGACTCTGACATCTCAGTCATTTGCTTATGCAAGGGATCTTGTGTTGTATCTACCTTGTCATTCCTTGGGGGAGTTGATCTACTCATATTGCCTGAGTTTTTCTGTTGATTCCACCTCATGATTATTTTTCACTGTTGCCTATGACCGTATTCAGAGTTTGGGATCTGTTTCTCCCAGATCAGACCCTGGCAGGATCACTCTGTTGTTACTGGATCTTTGTAGGGAGTGACCCTGTGTAGCTCCTCTGGGACTGCCCCACCCAGGGAGTTCTGGCTGCAGGAGCAGCTCTGGAGTGTGGCACGCCCAGATCAAGCAGCAGGGCATGGGAGGGTGCACCCTGTGGCCTTTGCAAAGGGATCCTGGGTCTTCAGCAGTCTCTGGCAGGGGGGAGGGCTCCAGAGGGAGGGCACGGGTCACACAGCCTCCCTAGGTTCCCGGCCAGATGGGCGGGCCGGTGAGGAGGCAGAGAGGCTAGGGGAGGAGGCAGATTGTGTGGCTCCCGTAGTTCCTTGCCCTGGCAGGCAGGCAGAGCCCATGGCTGGTGTGGGCAACAGGCAAAGGCCTGGTGTAGGGTCCTAGTGGGGTCCCTGGCCACAGCAGGCCAGACGGCAAGCTACGGCCAGGCATAGTCCCTGGCTGCTGCAAGCAAAGGGCCAAGTCCCAAAGGGTGTGGATCAGAGCCACACTGCGGTCCGGGCTGGCAGCAGGCCAAGGCCAGGCAGGGCACAGATCACCCCGGGAGGGAGTCCCAGTGGACTTCCTGGCTGCTGCTGGCAGCAGGTCAAGGCCCGGCGGGGTGCCAATTGGGCCGCACAGGGTTCCCAGTGGTGTGGATTTCCTGACCTCTGTGTGTGTGGGGCCTGGGGCACGGATTGGAGCTGGGTGAGGGTCCTGACAGGTGGCAGGCCGAGGCCCGGCAGGGCACAGAACTCCCCAGGAGGGAGTCCCCGTGGACTTCCTATCTGCTGCTGGCAGTGGGTCAAGGCCTGGCGGGGGTCCTGGTGGAGTGGAGTTCCTGGCCACTGTAGGCGGCAGGCCTGTGGCATGGTTGGGAGCTGGGCAGGGGTCTCAGTGGGTGGCGGACTGAGGCTGGGCATGGCACAGATCGACACCGCAGGGGAGTCCCTGCAGACTTCTTGGCCACTGGTGGTGGAGGGCTAAGCCCAGTGCGGTGCAAATCCGGGGACACGGAAGTCCCGGCGGAGTTCCTGGCTGCTGTACCATGGCCCGGCGGGGGTCCTGGTGCAGTTCCTGGCCACTGCAGGCAGTAGGCCAAGGCCCAGTGGGGCACAGATTGGAGCCGCTTGGGGGTCCCGGCAGCATCCCTGGCCCGGGGGCTGACTGGAGCTCAGTGGGGCCCCAAGTCTCTTACCTGGCAGGCTGCCTGATCCAGCAGATAAGGAGAGTGGGTGCAAGTCCTCCTCCCTCAGTTTCAGCAGAGGTCAGGCTTCTGGTGCATCAGGTAAGGGGGAAAGGGTGTCCTGGAAGTTCAGAATGGTGGAAAACTTTATTTCAGTTTTTCTGCCTGAAGCTTGGTTTCTGGACATGGCAGCTTGCCTCAGAGGTGACCTGCAGCTATCACTTCTCTCTCTCTCAGCTTGGCTCCTAGTCTTCAGCTCAACTGGGCAGTTTCTGAAGGTTATCCTTCCTTTTGGATAGGAGCCTCTGTCGGAAGCTGCTTCCAGTTGGCCATGTTGCCCCTCCTGCCTTAGCTGTGGACTTCTAGGCAGTGTTTACCCAGAGAACCCCTCCTGATTGTCCACCAAACTTTCTGTCTGCTTATCTTATGTCATCTAACTTCCTTCTCCTGGTTGCTCCAGGAAAGGCATCCTGATGAGTCAGGGTCACCCCAGACAAAAGCTCTTGTTGTTTTTCACCACAGTAATTCTGACCACTGTGACTGAGTCATCAAAGATGACCTCTCCCGGAGAGATGAACAGAATATTCTCTAAAGACAACAGACAAAAGCCCAGCAAAAGCTTGAAAAAATGCTCATTGACATTAATTATTAGAGAAATGCAAATTAAAACAACCCTGGGATACCCTCTAACTCCAGTGAGAACGGCCTATATCACAAAATCTCAAGATTGCAGATGCTGACGCGGATGTGGGGAGAAAGGACCTCTTTTACACTGCTGGTGGGACTGCAAACTAATAAAACCTTTCTCTTTGCATTTCAAACCTTCAATCTGAATGATAAAAAATACTTTGTCTGATTTATAATCTATGCTGGAAATTAAGACATATTTTTATTTCTTTTAAGTAAGGGTCTTTTTTCAGTCCCAAAGGATTCCCCTTGAAGTGAGATGTCAAGTTTCGGAAACACCGTGTGTGACAGGGCAGACTGAGAAGGTACCCACACTGCACCCTGGGGACAGCAGTCTCCACAGCCTCTGGGGCTGGAACAGCATTGACAATAACAGGAGAAACGTCACTGGGTTCTCAGTCACTCCATCTTTACAAAGACTTTGTCCATGGGCTCCCACAAAAGGAGTCAGAGAGCAGTTCTGAGAGAGGGTGCTGCATGGTGCTGTCACCCGGCATCCCATCCCTGCTCAGTCCCCAGGTCCCTGCCTGCTCCATTCACACATGAAATGGAGATGGATCAAGGGAGCGAAGGGTCCTGAAGGATGTCTTTTCCCTTCAGTCTCAGTTTGCATAACTGTAAAAGGAAATGAAAATTCCCTGATTCTAGAATTGTTTTGAATCCCAAATGAGACAAATTATGGAAACAGAATCATTTTAAAGCACTATGCAAATACAAACTTTGGCCTTCAATACTGAAGCTCAGCAGCTCTGATCATCTGGGGCACTATGAGACTTGCTGTTTGGGGAATCCTTTGCTTAGTCCTGGGAGTCGCTGCCTTCTAAATGCACACCCTTGGGAGAGGATGGTGAGCTCCCGTTCATCACACAGTGGCAGATGTGTGGCCAGGGAGGCATAAAATGTGCAATACAGACTCTGGGACAAGTCAAGGAGAGAAGGGCCTTCCAGAACACAGAGAAGGGAGCTGTTCCCTGCAAAGACAAAGGGGGGGCCCAGGCAGGCAATCACTATCCTGGCAAGTTGATGGAAAAAAGGGAGGTAGCAGGTCAGAGTCAGAGGGCTAATCGGCTCAGTCAGAAATGGGTGCAAGCAGAGCAGGGACTGGGGGGGCTGCCCTCTGTATCTCAGGAGGGAAGGGGTCCTGGCTGAGGGCACTGGCGGAACTGCAGGAGAGACATTGGCGGCCACCACCAGGTGTTTCCCATGTCTGTCTCAAAGGAGACTCAGTACCTCAGTACATCTGAGGACGGGTGAGAGGACGCTCATTGCAACCAGCATTTCTATTTTGTCTCATGTTTTGTTTGAAACCTTCACGTGAAATTTCCATGATATTCCATAACATATCCATGTCGGTTCAGTGTGAAAACATGTTTTGAAGGTCTTGCCTTAATTACTTATATAAGTATAACTTCCCAGCCTTCTAGGACTGTCCATGCCCCAGGAAGATTCTTTCATTCATATAAGTACATATTTATTGAAAACCTCTATGCTTTAAATCAATGATCTCCAATAGATCGCCACATAGACAATTTTTAGTTCTCTAATAGCCACATGAAAAAGGTAAGAAGAAATCAATTTTAATAATACATTTGAACACGACATATCCAAAGCTATATGTCAATATGTAGTCAATACAAAAACTTAATAATGCAAAGTTTTTCTTTTCTTTCATATGAATTCTTCGAGTTTCAGTGTTTACTTTCCACTTAACACCACTTCTCAACTCATATCAGCCACATTTCAAGCACCAAATAGCCTAATGTGCCTGGTACTACGTCTAGACACCATATCTACCACTCTGGATGCCGTGTACATACTCAAACAATGTGACTACATTCTGTTACCATATATGTTATGAAGGAAAAACATATTTTTTTTCGGGAAAGACCTTTTTTAAGATGTAACGTTAAGACTGTCAACTGTAGAGTGAGGAGCCATCCTGCAAAGAGAATGAGAAGAACATTACAGGCAGAGCAGATGTTGTCTGTGAAGATTCTAATATTGGAAAGAGCCTGGTGCACTCAGGAAATTGAAAGAGGCAAGTGTGTCCCAAGCTGGGAGTGTAGGAAGAAGTGACACAAAATGCGGTTGGAGAGATAGGAAGGGGCCTGATTATGCAGAGCCTTTATAAAAAGTTTGGGTTTAATTTTAAATGCATTGGGAAATAGGGGTAACACAATCTGATTTTTATTTTTTGTTAAGTATTTCTTCTGTGCTAATGAGAGTGGAGACGGGGGGGTACTGGGAGAGAATAGGGCCTTGAAGGGGTTGTGGAGGAATGATTGGAACCAAGAGGAAAGGATGTGGAAGGTGTGGGGACAAGGCGCCAAGCTGAGTTTTCTGTCTTCGTCTTCAGTAACTGAGTGGATGGGTAAATGGATGGACAGATGGTGGAAGAAATGACTGTGATAGAAAAACCCAAGAGCTGGAGGGATGTTGAACTGACATGATTTGTATAGACCCTTCAAAACCCTATACATAGACTAATTTGTTGAATTTCCAAAGCCATCTGATGAGCTAGTTTGCTATTAGTGTGACCTGGGTCTTGCAGATGACAAAATTGCTGGAGTTTATAGGTAGTGAGTCGTACTGACTAGTCTGGCCTCTTTCCCCAAACTCTACTGCTAATTCAATGTAACTGGTCTGTGAGCTCCTGTGGTAAGTGGAAATTGAGTGTAGGTCACTGCAGGTATGTGGATGACTTCGGAGGTCAGGAGAGTTCGGTCTGGATGCCCTCTGCTCCCTGTGTTTGTGAGTCGGTAGCGTCCCAGGCCCCTGCTGCACATAAGTGACCAGAGCGGTGACCATCTCCCACTCCTCTTGTTTACCTATGAAGACACCAAGGCTGCGTATTTCTCAATGTCACCCAGCAAAGGGAAGTGCAGGTGGGGGCCTGGGTCTCCTTGCGCTGGTTTCCACATTCTCCTAGAGGCACCAGGGGACCTTCGTGTAGAGCAGATTGGGAAAAGTGTGCAAATTATTTTGAAGATTTTCCTAGATAGCCTCAATTTGGCAATTACATTTTCTCAAGTCAGTCACACCTGGTGATACAAAGGATTCAGTTTCTAAAAAAGGATGGAGCCTAAGTACATTTTATTCTTTTTTTTTTTTTTTTTGAGAAAACTTGTGCAATGGAATTTATATTCCTATTTATTCAAGGAGAAGCATTCAGCCTGGCACTTGTTGGCTGAAAAGAATATAAAAGCCTCCAGCATCCACCCTCCTCACTGCCACCCTAGAAACGGGCTGGCTTCCTGGCAGGGGCCCAGTCGGGCATGGCAGGACCAGCTCCGGTCTCACAGGAGAGGGGCTGAGGCAGCTGGCCTAGGTGATAGCCCTTTCTCTGTACCTATCAGCCCTGTCACCTTTGAAGGTCATTTGGTCTTGTTGAGCCACAGTTTGGCAGAAAGGGGACATCCTTGCACTGCCAACCTACTGCACCGTCCCAAAGCTCGGATGACACGAGGTTGTGGCAGAGCTCTGTGAGCTGCCGAGGTCGCTGCAGGTGGGTAGGTGCCCTGTGCTCCTGTGGTTGCAGCCTGGCCCCACCACGGCGGTCACCTTCATGTCATCGGCATCACGATGTCAGCAACTGGGACTTCTGAATAGTAACTCAACACGCTATCCTCAGGATCTCTGTGCCAAGGGAGTGATACCTCCTGCTTATGGACATGGGAGCTGACCTCAGGGTCCTCAACCAGCAAGTTTCAAGGGCAGGGTCTGGTCCTGGCCTGCCTTTCTAGCCGGCACACACGTTTTCCACCTTCTGCCCAGAAGCAAACACTCTTGCAGGGCTGTTCCTATGCGGCCTCCTCTGGTCCTTACGTGTTCAGATTTCAGCTGGTCTGCAGGGACTGGGCCAGCCCATGGGAAGGCCATCGGTCCCAGCTGCTTCATGGTCCCGGGGCCCTCCCTGAATCAGTCCCCCTCGTGGAGGCTGCAGGGATGTTGACTCGTACGGCCTCCTGCCAGGCTTCAGAGAAGAAGTTCCCCTGTGCCTGGCGGCTGTCTCCTCTCTGCCCTCCAGAGTGTGTCCCCTTGAGCTTGAACCCAGCCAGACTGCAGGGGGAGAGTGATTCCTCTGAGAGCACGTGAGAGTCTCAGCAATGGCTCCTTCTGCATCTGGTGTCCTTCTGGCCCCTTGGCAAGGCAGGACAGAGTGACACAGACTGGGCCTGTCGCCACCCTCTAGCGCTCTTCCTCCAGCATGTGGATGGAGCACAGAACTTTTTACCGCCCTCCAGCACGTCCCTTCATTTCTTCCTGCTCCACACACTTCCGCAGAGGAGGGAAGAGAGAGAGCTAAGTCCATTTTCGACAGGAAAGGGCAGAAAATCATTGCCTGCTGAGCAGTGGCCGTGGGCTCAGACTGACTAGGAAGTACTCCGAGTTGTGAACTAGCCAGACGTGTCACCTGGGAAAGTCAGTGAAGCCTCAGTTCCTTCCTCTGTAACAGGGGGATAGCGGCACCTGCTTCATGGGCGTCGTAAGGGAAAGATGAGGAAATGGAGCCGTTGCATTCGAACCACACTTAGTCACTTTCATTAATCCTCGCCTCACTTACCAGACAAAAAGGAAGCTTCCAGAAATGAAAGGCCTGTGGAAGCCCAGGGTCCTAGGAGGTGGCAGAGCGGGGACTGGTCCAGGTCCTTCTGTGTGAACCTTCTCCTGTGGGTCACATTTCTGTCTTCTAGGACCTGCAGAATCAGGCAGTTGGTTAAGAGGAAGGGGGATGTTTGTACCTCGGGCCCACTAACCTTTCACTTGTATCCGAGTCCCCCCCAGCGTCCCCTTTCCACGTTAGCCCCAGTGCCGTCTCCTGGGCTGTTCCCTGTGCTCCCCGCTGCCTTCCCGCTCTCCACACTGTGCCCTGCTCTGAGCCTCAAGGTCAGGCACGTTCGATGTGGCAGCCTTGGGTGCAAAGTGCTGCTGAGATGTGTCCTTCCTGTCAATGCTGCAGCCAGAGAGGCAGAGGGGGGTTTCGCGAGGACCCTGCTCTTCAACAGGCGCCCCAACAGCTTTGGGCTGGGCTCCTGTGTATATGTGGCTGTGTGTGACGAGTCAGCGCCATGGGGAGGGCTGTGAGTTGGAATGTGTCCGCCAGGCACAGAACGTTCACTCCAATACATTGGTCTTCCACAGACACCTGTTCGTGAAGATAAACAGAGAACCATGCTAATTTTTTTAAAGGACAGTTTCTACTTTCAAAGGCTATGGCTCAAAAGGTGTCAGCCCCACCCTTCTCCTTTCTGGTTTCCTTTGAAGATGTGACCTTGCCAGCTGGCGTCGGGAGGTCGCTTCTTCCCAACCCTGTTTGTCTGCCGTGGAGATCACCTGACCCATCAGGGAAAGCCACCCTCTTCTCAAAATCTCTGCTTCACTTTCTCGGGTTCGCTCACCTTTTATTGTAATAACTTACCTTTTGGGGAATTGCTAGAACATTTGTTATCTGTGTTTGTTAGCATTTAATAAACATTCTTTTGCATTTGTTTTGTCTTTTACTCCACACTTGCCTTTCCTCTCAAAAGAGGAAGGATTCCAGGCTGTACTTGCTTCCGGCTTCCTCACCAAGTCTTCCTCTTGCTGGGAATGAGGTAGGAGCTCCGTAAAGACCGTTCTGTTCCTCCTCCTTAGAGGCCACGCTGCACCTCCACTAGACATGGGGGCACCTTCCACTGCCTTGGGGACTCTCTGTGGACCCTCTGGTGTGGCCGTCAGCTCTGCTGGGCCTTGCTCCTGCTGACCTCCCACTCTGCCTTTTCCTCGGGCCCTTCCTTGATCTTATGTGATGGTCCCATCTCAAAAGAGCCACTTGTGGTCCCCAGATGTCTCCAAATCCCCTGTGTCTGCAGAGTCAATCACAGGCTGCTTAGCACGATGGAAATTCCAGGCCAGACCCCTTAGAAGCATCTTTGTGCCATCTCTGAATGAATCCAACACAGAGGCTGCTGATTCCACTTCATGAATCCAGACTTTATGTAAATTCTGGAGGGGACAGTTTGTACATTAAATGAGAACATTGGTTCATAAAAAACCTGATGGCACCAACATGTGAATTGGTTTCTCTTTTCTCCTCTGTCAGACACAACCAGCACCTGTGGTTCAGTGGGTGTGCGGCTCTCGAGACTCCAAAGCCAAGAGGACCAACTCGGGCAGTTCCAGGGCACCAGGGAGAGCTCAGCCTCCTCCTTGATGCCAGCAGGTGCCACACAGAGCAGAGAGGCACAGGGGATGGGCACGTCAGTCAGGACTTGTGCAGATTCTGATCCTGAGAGAACAGGTATTAAATAACATCAAGAACTATTTGAAGTGGATTCAAAACTATGTAGGAATAACGATGAGATAAATTGGAATTATTGATTCATTTATTTTTTTAACCAGACAGGTCTCTGAGCTTCAGTTTTCTCATTTTTGAAATGTGGGCGTTGATACTGAATTCATACAATCATTATACAGAATAAATTAGATCAGGAATATATGTAACAGCCCAGAAAGTGGCATCCAATCCACTTCCAGCACACACACATCGTGAATATAACCATGGTAGCAGTTTGTGGAAGTCTCCCCACACCTGCAGCCTTAAGGAGTCACCTTTTCTTTTCTTCGCTAAGATAAACTCACATGTCATAAAATCACCATTTCATTGGTTTTTAGTGCAGCCCCAAAGTTATGCAGCCACCAGCGCTGTTCAACTCCAGAACATTTTATCATCATCAGAGAAATCCCAGATCCATCAGCCCTTCTTGGCCTCCCACGCCCAGCCCCTGGGAAACACTAGTCTTACCATTTCATGGATTTCAAATAAATGGCATTATTCGTGGGGTGGCTTTTTGTTTCTGCCTTTCTTCGCTTAGTATAATGTTTTCCAGCTTTCTCCGTGCCCTGACAGGTGTCAGCGCCTCGTCTTCTGATAGCTGAACGATACTTGGTCTTTCCCTTGGATTAGACCATCCTTGTTTGTCTGTCTGTTGGTTGATGGACATTGGGTTGTTTCCAGATTTTGACTTTTATGAATATTTCTAGGAGCATGTGTGTGCACAGTTTTATGTGCAGACATATTTGCAGTTCTTTCACTGGGTTATATGGTAGTTCTATCCCTAACTTTTGAGGAACTGTCTAATTCTTTTCCAAAGTGAATGCACCAGTCTTTCAGCATCCCACTCAGCTGTGTGTAAGGATTCCGATTTCTCTGCATTTTCGCCAACACTTGTTTGCATGATTTTGCATGTGATTTTGCATGTCTGGAAAGTAGTCACTCTATTGGGTGTTAAGTATTGTGTCCCACTGATTTTCATTTCCCTGATGACCAACGATGTTGAGTATTATTTTTCTGTGTGTGCTTATTACCTATTTGTACATCATCAGTTACTTTTAAATTGGGTTGTCTTTTTTTTTTTTTTTTTTTTTTAAAGACAGAGTCTCTCTTTGCACTCTTGATAGAGTACCCTGGCGTAAGAGCTCACAGCAACCTCCAACTCATGGGCTTAGGTGATTCTCTTGCCTCAGCCTCCCAAGTGGCTGGAAGTACAGGTGCGTGCCACAACGCCTGGCTATTTTTTTGTTACAGTTTGGCCAGGGCTGGGTTTGAACCTGCCACTCTCGGTATATGGGTCTGGAGTACTACTCCCTGAGCCACAGGTGCCACCCTGGGGTTGTCTTTTTATCATTGAGTTATGAGTGTTTCATATATTCTAGACATCAGTCTCTTATCAGATATATGATCTGTAAATATTTTTTCCCTTTCTGTGAGTTATCTTTTTGCCTTTTCAATAGTGTCTTTTAAAGTCCAAAATTTATAATTTTGAGGAAGTCTTTTTTGTTTGATTTTCTTTTTGTTGCTTGTGAATTTTGCTGTGGTTTGCTTGTCTAATCTAAGATCATGAATATTTGTATTAATATTATAGTTTCTTCTAAGAGTTTGATAATTCAGTTCTTTATAAGTCTAGTTCTTACTGGGTCCAAGGTTATCCTTTTGACGGTAGATATCTAGTTGACTCAGCATCATTAGTTGACAACTAAAAGAATTTGTTGATTCTTTGACCAATGAATTGTCTTAGTATTTGTGTAGAAAGCCAATTTGCCACAGAATTTATTTTAGCATTTAGAAATTGAGAAATGTTTCCATCCTCTAAGTGGTGGGAAACGCAATTCAAATCTGCTCATGAATTCTCACTGTTTAAATTCCTCTCAGCCCTTGTGTCCCTGATTTGCTCCTTCCACTTCTTTATCAATCACCTTGCATCTTACTTTTTAGCCATTTACTAAGGTAGACCATTGTGTTCCCTTTTTTCCTAAATTTCTACAAAGAGCTACCAGAAATGCCTCTCCCAAGGCACATTTTTATCGCATATGGGGGACACAGGCAGTCCCTGGGTTACGAATGAGATAGTTTCTGTATGTTTGTGCCTACGCTGACTTTTGATGTTGGTTGGAACACAGACATTTACCTATGACCTGTAACAGCCTCCATTTGTAAGTGTGAGTCCTATATCACTCACATAGTTGCACTTCAATGACTTACTGCAATAGTCTGCACTCATAGTGTGAATTGTATGTAAATCAGATGTTTCCAAATTGGGGACTGCCTATAGTGAGATTGGTCATATGATGGATGATAAGATGGGTAAAGAATATTATATAACATGAATCATAGCCTGGAAAATGACATGCATTTTAATATTATGTGATATTAGTCTTCAGAGCCTATTCTTCCTTACAGAGCTTGTTCTTCTCTGTGTGAAGCACCAACACTCTGCTTCTAAGACACAAGCCCCCTTGCTGTTGTAGATATGAATGATTTGAGCACCAATTATTTATCAATGGACACTAGAAGATCCTCCTAGGAGGTGATTTGGGTCCTCACATCCTCAGGCACTCCCTCTGCCCTTGCCCAGGTTGGGTGGGGGCCTCCTCCCCTGCTCTGGCACCTGTTACCTGGTAATATACATGTCAATTCCCTGCCATTCTTATCCCTGTCCCCATCACCATTCCTACTCCATTCATTTCTCCTATAATTAGTGCCCAGTTCTTGGCACTCAGAAAAGGAAAATTGACCAAAGATTGATAATAATTTGCTATAGCACATGTTCAAATCTTATCTTCCTGGAGATAAAAACCACTGCATAATGAACACCAGTTGTTGAATGAATTTTATGAAAACATTTAAGGAGCCTATTCTGGACAAAACAAATCCTTTACTCTGTGGCTGATGATATTGGTTGATGAAGCTGCTGGTCAGAGTCTCACAAAAATCCTCACCGGTTCTGCTCCCTCTACCATGACGTTGGGGTATTTTGGTCCATGACAAAGGTGGAAGATTTAGAAGGTCACAATGCCATACGGTTTTTACATTAGATTAAAATAACTGCTAGACTTTGAGTAGAACTTGCCTTGGATTTTAACAAGAGCCACACAGGTGAACCAAAATATGATTTTAAGTTTTCTCGTGGTCATGGGAATAATAGAAATGTGAAATTAATTTTCATAATGTATTTCATTTAACCAAATGTATCCCAAATTTTATCATTTCATCATATATTGAAGATCAAAATTATTAACGATCTTTTATATATTTTGTTCTAGTGAATTCTTCCAAACCTGTGCTTTAATTAATTCTTTAAAACCTGGCTTGTATTTTCTACATATAGCACTACTCAGTTCAAACTGGTCACATCTCAATGCTCAATGGCCCTACGTGCCGGACACCACAGAATAGAAGCTCCACCATATGGAGTCACTGTGGGGAACAATGGTACAAAACAAACAGGAGTAGTTGTACCCTTGCCAGGCCATTAGGAACTTAGAGCCAAGGTTAGAGCCAAGTGCATTTCCACCCAGTACGGCAGCGTCTCACAGGCTTGTGTGAGGAGGTCACTTCACTGACCTGAAGAAGTTCTATTGGTGGGGCAGTAACTCAATTCTGTGTTCAAGTTAGAAGTAACTTTTAGGAATTTATACCAAAGTGCAAAACATTGCTAAAACAAGGTTCCTTTACATATTTGCAGAATTTCCAGATAACTATTCTGTTTTCTTAAGAAGAAATTTTTGAGAGCTTCTGGCAGTTTTTATTTTTTTTTCTTCCAGCTCTTGTTGGGATTTTTTTATAGACCCTAAGTTGTTCATAATAAGCCACCCACTTTCAAATAGGTTCTCTCTGCTGCATCTGTTCCTTGCTGGTAACAGTGAGCAAAGTCGAGTTTAGAAACACTGAGAGAAATGTTAAACACTAGCATTTGGTGGCGGCAGGTGCCACGAGACCGCCGTGAATGTCAGTAGTTGCAATTGATCGGGGATTCTGGGGAAACATTCATTTGGCCTCTGCTTAAAATTCTGGGAAGGGTGGCATAATATCCTCGTGATTTCCCTTCAAGTTTCAGCTTTGGAAATATATCCCAAAAGCTGTGTGAATCTCTGCTGAAGGCCAAGACCATATTGGCTGTTTTTACTTTTTTTTCCAAGTCTTCCCCACTCTTTTCTCTCTTTTCTCCATGTACAGCATTTATAATTCCATTGTGTGAAATCTTATTTATTCTCTGAGATTAATTCTACTTTACTTGACTCTAGTGCTGGCTACCGAATTAAGAGCACAGACTGGGAGGCAGCCATGTCTTCCCTAACCTATCACTTGGAAAAGAGGAATGTCTCAAACTACAGATCAGAGCCAAGGACGAGGTGCTTGTCTCCACTACACACAGGCAGCCACCTGAGCTTCTTAGTAGGACGTATGATTAGGGAAGGCAAATAAAAACAGGACATGGAGTTAAATTTGAATCTCAGACAAAAATGAACACTTTTTAATATAAATATGTCTCAAATATTGCATAGGACATCTTATCTAAAATGCATGTGTGTGTGCGCACATGTGTGGGGGTGTATTTGCAGTTAATCTGAAACTCATATTTAACTGAGCATCCTTATTTCTGCATTTGCTAAATCTGGCAATCTGACATAAAAGGTCAACCTAATTTTTCAAGCCTTAGTTCACAACTCTTGATTCTAAACCCTTGACACGCCCAGCACCCTGCACACATGGCTGCCTTTTTATACACAGTGTTTGTAACTCAAGGGTCTCTGTATCCATTCAGCTAAGACACACATGGTGAGTATCTACTAACATGGGGATGTTATGCAAAGTTCCTGAGATAATTCTACTTCAATAAAGGGAAACAAAACATTGCATGGGTCACGAGTAACTGTCTGCACAGCCCATAATGAGGGTCAGAGAGGGCATGGTCAGTTCTACTTGAAGATACCTAGAAAGATGTCATGTAAGAGATGACCTTGAGTGAAATCTCAAGAAAACGAGGAACTGTTCCTCACAGAATTCAGGTTGCAGGACTGTATCTGCAGAAGCAGCACCCCACAAAAAGGGCAAGACGTGGGACATCTTAGGGTGTCTGACAAATTGCAATAGTTCCATGAGGCTGTGTGGTCAGCTCCAAAAATGGGAGATGAGTTGCAAGAAATGAGAGTTGGTAGAAGGCAGAGGCCAAACCATTGAGGGCCTTGTTAGGGTTTCCACCTGGAATTCCCTTCCTCTCTTCCCTTACTGACAGTTCCTCTTCATTTGTGAGAAAACAGCACAAAATCACGTCCCCGTGCATCTTCCTAACACACCCAGCCTGACCTCATGATGGTCTCTTCCCTCCGCCCCCACCTTGACCCCAATCCTGGAGTATAAACTCCTAGTCATAGCTTCTGTTCTCAACGATTCTCTTCCTTAAAGGGAGGAAGGGCCTATTTCTGTCTCTGTCTTACCAGAACCCAGAAGAAGACTCAGCAAATGTTAGGCACTTATGAAATGAAGAAATTTGAACAGCAAAATTCAAAGGAATTAAAGCATTGCTTGCTTCTCTGAAGTTCCAGAGTTTAATGTAACAGAGACATGTTAACCACAGCAATGAGTTAGTGTTTTCGTTAGGCTGCTATATAAACATACCACAGACTAAGGATCTTCAACAACAGAAATTTATTTTGTTATCATTCTAGAGGCTTGAAGTCCAAGGTCAAGGTGTTGGCTGGCTTGGTTCCCACTGAAGCCTTGTTTCTTGGCCTGGGATAATGTACATTTTTCTTGTGTGTGTGGGTTTTTTTTATTTTTTTATTTTTTATTATCTTTATCATTAAATCATAGCTGTGTACAATAGTGTAATCAAGGGGTACAATGTGCTGGCTTCATATACAATCTTAACTATTTTCATCAACCTGATTAACATAGACCTCCCAGCAATTTCTCCGTTATTATATGAAGACATTTGTATTCTGCATTTAGCAAGGTTCGCCTGTACCCTTCTAAGATGCACCATAGGTGTGGCCCCACCAATTACCCTCCCTCCGCCTCTCCCTCCCCTCACCTCTCCCTACCCTTACCCCTTTCCCTATATTCTTGTGTTATAGTTGGGTTATACCATTCATATGACAGCTATAAATTAGCTTCA
>CAUYON010004475.1:0-24392 GCA_963573935.1 Arctocebus calabarensis | reverse complement strand
GGATTGCATTAAATCTATAGATTGCTTTGAGTAGTATGCACATTTTAACAATGTTGATTCCTCCCAGCCATGAGCATTGTATGTTTTTCCATCTTCCAGTTTCTTTTTGTATATTTTCCCCATTCGCAACTTTTTTTCTTGTCCAATATTTATACTTGCATCTTTGATAGTATCATATTTTCTTCATTTTGTTGATTTATGCTCAATTTTCTCTTGGACCACCTTTAATAATTATTGTGAAAATACATAATATTTTAATAAATAATATATGCTATTATATATTATATAACAAAAATAAATAAATAATAAATAATAGTAGAGAATAATGTGAAGTAAAAAAGTACATTTACTTCACTTTTTTGCAATATTTTCTTCCCAGAGGTAGTCATGTACTCTGCATAAATATTATAATATAAAAACTGCTTTGTAACTTTTTCACAGAAAATGTGATTTTTCCATGTCAGTATATAATGGTTTACCTTACTAAAAAAATTACTGCATAATATTCTAGTGGTTATTAGGATGAGATTTCTTTTTTGTTAAAACATACACACACACATTTATAAGATAAAAGCTATATCTTTTATTTGGTGCTTATAAAAGATAAGAACCAAATTGTCAAATGTGGTCCCTTCTAGGGACTAAGATTGGTGCAGGAGATTTTTGTTTTTTAAATTTCATGTATTTTTGATCTTTGGATTTTCTTTGATAAAGAATAATAAAAATTAACTGTATAAGTATAAAATATTAAAAAGTGGCCTTATGTCTATGTTAAACGGTTTGATGAAAATATTTCAGATTGTATATAAAGCCAGCACATTGTACCCCACGATTGCACTAATGTACACAGCTATTATTTAATCAGAAAATATGCTAAAATAAAAAAATAAATAAAAAATATAAAGTGGCCTTATAATGATACAGGGCTTTCTAATCAATAGAGCATTTTTGCACCTCATTTCATCTTCACAAGTTTACAGGATGCCCATGAAACACATCACTCACCTTTATAAATGCAGAATCATAAGTTGGAGAGATGACATTACTTGTCCAAGGTCAAATGGTCAATAAAGGCAAAACTAAAGCTAGGGTGTTGATCTTCTTCTGGGTATGTGGTCCAACGTGGCCATTTGGCAGTTTCTATTACTGGATCAAATTTTAGCCCATGTGCCTTTGTGAGCAAAAGAGATACAGATGTCCTGACTGGTCCTTAACATTTTACATTTCTACTTGAAACTTGTCAACTGCTGGTAGCTCAGACCACTTTGAGTAGAGACAGTGATACTGAGACACAGTACAATTATTTTATGATGGGAACAAGGTTACTGCTGTTTAGCAGGATTCACTACTCCTTTGGGCCTGGCCCCAAACAAGCCACATCAGGGGCTCAGAAAGAATTTCTACATTCAGTGTGTATTTTCTTGCTGCTTTTCCAAATGGTTCTTCATCTTCACCCTCAGCTTTATACTGTCCTTTTAAACTTTTGAAGGAGATTCATACACAGCATCTGCTATTAATACTTGCTGAAAAATAACCATATTGTTATAAGAAATGATTCTACACAGTACAGGCATTAAGTACTAACAAGATGATGCGATTTATAAGGGGTAAGATTAAGCATGGTCTTCTTGCTTCATCCAAAACCATAGCCAGAACTATCAATGGTGACCACCTGGTAGATGAGAAACAGGATACTATAAAACTTTGGGGTTCCAAGATGTTTTTCAGCCTGAGATATTTGAATACTTGGTTAATTCTCTTTTTGAATTCTTTCTTCAGAACTTGCTTCTTTAGTCAGTTCATAGAGCCTTGATACTTCTGGCTATGGTAATAATTTCTTTATCCACTCATGATAAGCATTTAGATTGATTCTATATCTTTACAATTGTGAATTTTGCTGCAATAAGTATTCAGGTAGAGGTGTCCTTTTAAAATTCTGCACTTATTTTTCGGTTTGGGGCCCCATTTAACAAATACCCTCAGATTTGTCATCTACTTCTTAAGCTATACTCAATTTCTGAAAGAAGAAGCTTAATATAGTGCTTGTTAAGCCAAAGAGAGCTGTGCTTATAGGATACAGTCTATAGCGTGTCCTTAGACAAACATGGTAATTTTATATAAGGTTTTGAGAGGTGACAGATTGTAGGAATTTGTGGACTTTCAGAAGAGACTTGCTTGTAAATTGGTAGAATCTTAAGCATCGAAGTATAGTTAATGGGGATGCATTTGCTAATTGGCTGACTTTCAGAATTATGGCAGTGTAACAGGGTAACTGACTTTCAGGAATATGAGTCTATCACTGAATGACCGGCTTTCAGAATCACAGGCACTGAAATGACGATGTCACTGGTCAGTTGACACAAGTTTAAATTTGGTAAGAGTGTTTTCTAATTTAAGGCTTGAGTGTATGGCTCTTTCTATGGACCAAATTTCCTTTCTTGAATTTGGAGGACAAGAAATTTCTATTTTCACATGAGTAGAGAGACTGCATCTGGTGTTATCCCCTACTGTCTGCCTGGTGCTTAACATGGCTTAATATGGTACTGGATTCAGTAAACAGGTCTAAATCCTTTTGCCTGCCTTCATTACCCCATTCACCTGTCTATATTTTGTCAATATAAATATATTTTTATTTTATTAAGAAGAAAATGTTTTAAGTCTCAAACATATTTCATTTTTTTCTTCACAAGTATTTTTTTCCTTTTTAAAATTTCAATACATTTAGAGGGTATAAGTGTTTTTTCTTATACATACGAATTGTCTAATACTGAAGTCTGGGCTTTCAGTTCATCCACAGAACAGTATATATTGCACCTGTATAGGTAAATTTTTGTCCCTCATCCCTCTTTTACCCTCCTCCTTCTTAGATTTTAATGTTCATTACACCCCTTTATGACCACATATACTCCTTGTTTAACTCCAACTTCTTAGTGAGAGCATGTCATATGTGTTTTTCCATTCCTTAGGATAATGGTAACCGGTTCCACCCAAATTGTTGCAAAAGACATTATTTCATTCCTTTGTATGGCTATTACTCCAGAGTCTGTGTAAATGTGTGTGTGTTACATATTTTCTTTATCCACTCATGATAAGCATTTAGATTGATTCCATATCTTTGCAATTGTGAATTTTGCTGCAATAAGTATCAGGTAGAAGTGTCCTTTTTGTAAAATGATTTCTTTTCCTTTGGGAAGATACCCAGTAGTGAGACTTCTGGATTGAATGGTAGTTCTACTTTTAATTCTCTAAGGAATCTCCATTCCTCATTTACACAGGGGTTGTACTAATTTACAGTCCCACCAACAGGGCACAGCATTCCTTTTTATAGCATCCATGCAAACATTTGTTGTTTTTTGACTTTTTAATAATGGTCAGTATGTCAGTAGTAACCATTGTGGCATTTCCTTGATTAATGACGTTGAGTATATTTTCATATGTTTGTTGGCCATTCGCCTATCTTCTTTTGAAAAAAATCTGTTCATGCATTTCATATATTTTTTAATGAGGTTTTCTTTTATCCTGTGATTTATTTGAGTTATTTATAGATTCTACATATTAGCCCTTTGTCAAATGTATAGTTTGTGACTATTTACTCTCCTTTGGTAGGTTGTCTATTTAATTTGTGTATTATTTCCTTTACTATGGGGAAACTTTTTAGTTTTATTAAGTTCCGTTTATGTACTTTAGTTGTTGCTAGGTTTGCTTTCTGAGTCCTGGTTATAAATTCCTTGCCTAGGCCAATGCCCAGAAGAATTTCCCCTAGGTTTTCCTCTAGAAATTTTATGGTTTCAGTTTTTACATTTAAGTCTTCATTCTATTTTGAATTAATTTTTATAGGTGGTGGAAGATAGAGATCCAGTTTTAGTCTTCTGCATGTGGCTATCCAATTTTCCCAACACCATTCTCCCAGTGTGTGTGAGAATGCAGTTTCTGTCTGAGGCTGGGTTTGAACCCACCACCTCCAGCACATGGGGCTGGCACCCTACTCCTTTGAGCCACAGGCACTGCCTCCCAGTGTATATTTTTGTCTGCTTTGTTGAAAATCAGTTGGTTGTAGCTAAATGGATTTATTTCCGGCTTTTCTGTTCTTTTCCATTGGTCTATGTGTCTACCTTTACACCAGTATCCTGCTATTTTGATTACTATAGTCTTATAGTATAATTTGAAGTCAGGTAATGTGATGCTTTCAGGATTTCTTCTTTTTGCTTAAGATTGCTTTGGCCATTCAGGCTCTTCTTCGGTTCTACATGAATTTTAGGATTGTTTTTTGGAGGTCTGTGAAAAATGATGTTATTTTGATGGGAATTGTGTTGAATCCGTAAATTCAGGATAATTTCAGTGAAATTACGTACTTTGGGCAGTACGTGTATTTTAAAAATGTTGATTATTCTAATCTATGAGCATGGAATGTTTCCCTTGTGTGTCATCTATACTTTCTTTCATTACTGTTTTATAGTTCTCCTGGTAAAGATCTTTCATTTCCTTGGTGAAGTATATTCCTAAGTATATTATGTTCTTTGCGCCTGTTGTAAATGCTTCTGAGTTCTTGATTTAACTCTTCTCTTGACTGTTATCAGCGTATAGTAGGGATGTCCAACCTGTGGTCTGTGGGTCACATGCTAATTTTGTAAAGATTTTCTTTTTTATCTTATCTGTGGTGTTGGATATTATGAAAAGCATGCACAGATGCTTTCTTTTCTTTTTTTTGGCTAATCAGCTTTCGTCAGTATTTGTGTATATAATGTGTGGTCCAAGATAACTCTTGTTTTTCCAATGTGTGGCACAGAAAAAGAAAAAGTTGGACACCTTGGTGTTTAGAATTGCTACAGATTTGTGAACATTAATTTTGTAACCTGAGACTTTACTGAACTTATTTATCAAGTCCAGGAGTCTTTAGGGTTTTCTACATACAAGATCATTTTGTTGATAAGCAGGGATAGTTTGACTTAATCTTTCCTGGTTTGGAGGCCCTTTATTTCTTTCTCTTGCTTGATTGCTTTGGCTAGAACTTCCAATACTATGTTGGACAGAAGTGGTGACAGTGGGTATCCTTGTCTTTTTCTAGTTCTTAGGGGGATGTTTTCTACTATTCCCCCATTCAATGTGATGTTGCCTGTGGGTTTGTTGCATATGGCTTTTATTATCTTAAGTTATGTTCCTTCTATGCCTAGTTTGTTGAGGGTTTTTTTTTTCCTGAAAGTGGTGTATTTTTTCAAATGCTTTTTCTGTATCTATTGAGATGATTCATATTTTTTTTTCTTAATTTTATTTATGTGGTAAATCACACTTATTGATTTGCCTATGTCAAACCATCGTTGCAGCCCTGGGATGAAACACATTTGATCATGGTGAATTACCTTTTTGATGTTCCATTAGATTCTGTTTGCTAGTATTGTGTGGAGGATTTTTGCTTCTATATTCAAGAGTGATATTGGTCCATGGTTTCCTTTTCTTGTTGTGTCCTTTCATGGCTTTGGCCTCACGGCGATATTGGCTTGTAGAATGACTTAGGGAGGACTCCCTTCTTCTCCGTGTTATGGAACAATTTCAGGAGGCTAGGTGTCAGTTCTTTGTCATAGGTCTGGTATGCTTTGGCTGTGGATCCATTCTAGTCTTGAGTTTCTTTTTTGTCATTCTTTTGTTGGGAGACATTTAATTACTCTTTCAACTTCACTACTCATTACTGTTCTGTTTATTATTGATTTAATCTTGGCAGATTATGTGCTTCCCCAAACTTACCCATTTCCTCTGTAATTTCTAATTTGTGTGCAAAGATGCTTTCACAGTAATGTTGGATGCTGTTTTGTATTTCTGTAGTATTAGTTGTAATGTCTCTTTTTAAATTTCTGATTGAACTTGTTTAAATCCTTTCTTTTCTATTTCTGGTTAATCTAGCTAGTGATTTGTCGATCTTGTTTATCTTTTTAAAGAACCAATGTTTCATTTCATTGATCCCTGTGTTGTTTTCAGTTTCCATTTTGTTTAGTTCTGCTCTGATCTTTGTTATTTTGTTTCCTCTATCATTCATTGGGTTTCATTTGTTCTTTTTCTAGTTCCTTGAGGTATGATTTTACTTAATTTGTGATCTTTCTGTCTTTTTTTTTCATTGAGACAGAGTCTCACTTTGTCACTCTCAGTAGAGTGCAATGGTGTCATAGCTCACAGCAACCTAAAACTCTTATGTTCAAGTGATTTCTTGCCTTGACCTCCTTAGTAGCTGGGATTACAGGGACCTGTCACAATGCCCAGTTATTTTTTTTTTTTAATTTTTTTTTTTAGTAGGCTGGGGCCAGATTTAAATCTACCAGCCCCACAGCATGTGTCTGGCACCCTAATCACTGAACTATGGGCGCCCAGCCCTTTCTGTCTTTTTTGATGCAGGCATGCACCCCTATGCACTTTCTTCTTTGCACTGCTTTTTCAGTATCACAGAGATTTTGGAAACTTCTGTCATCTTTGTTTGAAAAATATTTTGATTTCCATCTTGATTTTGTAATGGACCAAGGATCATTCAGCAGCAGGTGGTTTAATTTCCATGTATTTGTGTAGTTTTGAAAATGCCTATTGGAATTGATTTCTAGTTTTATTATACTGTGGTCTGAGATGACACGTGGTATGATTTCAGTTTTTAAAAATTTAAAGAGTCTTATTTTGTGACCTAATATATAATATAACTTTGAAAATGTCCCATGTTCTCATTAGAAGAATGAATATTCTGTAGTTTTTTTAGTTGAATGTTCTGCAAATGTCTGTTAGGTTCCTTTGTTCTAGAGTTCTATTTAAGTCCAGTGTTTCTTTGTTGCTCACCTGCCTCAATGATCTGTTTAGTTCTGTCATTGGAATTTCCTTCCTTAGATTTAGTATAACTAGTCTTATGAGTCTGCAAGCTTCTGTATTAGGTGAATATATGTTTAGAATTGTTATAATTTCTTGTTTAATTGATCCCTTTATCATTATATAATGACATCTTTGCCTGCTTTTTATGTTGCCAGAATTCCTATGCTAGTTCCTTTACATCTGGAACCTCTTCTGTAGCTCAATACAAATAGCTTTGTGGTACACCTAATCTCTGTTGGGAACTCTGTTGTCCAGTGAAGAGAAGTCCCTGATGGTGTGTTTGAGTCCTACTCTAGAAGATTGACTAGGCAAGAGAACAGCAGATATACTGTGAGCCTTTAGCACTATTGCTTTCTTGCATCCCTCTGTTCCCTGGAGTTGTAACAGGTGGGCAGGGTGGACACATAGCAGGCAAAGAATCACAAATATTTTAGGAAATTGTATGACATAAGATAGGAAATCACAGCTAAATCAACAAACTGATGCTGCATTTTGTCTTATCATTTCTAGACTTGAAAATCATGTGTTGATAAATCAAGTGATTACTTTTGTTTTTATTTTTTATTTTTAATTATTACAAGTACAATGGTTGTGGGCATTTACAGGGTACATATGATGTTTTAACACAGACATGCAATATGAATTAATCAAATCAAGGTAATTGGGATATCTAACAACTCAGGCATTTAACTTTTCTTTGTTTTAGGAACGTTCCAATTACACTCTTTTAGTTATTTTAAAGTGTACCCTAACTTGATTACAGCCAGTTTGTTGTATTATCAAATATTATTCATTTTATCTAAATATATAACTATATTTTCACACTCATTAACTATTGCCACATTATGCCCCCTCCTTGCTACGATTCCATCCTCTGTTAACCATCATTCTATTCTCTGTCTCCATAAGATCAACTGTTTTAAATATTTAGCTCTCACACATGAGTGAAAACATGTGAGATCTATTTTTCAGTGCATGGTTTATTTCACTTAACATAATATTCTCCAGTTCAATCCATGTTGTTGCAGAAGACAGTATTTCATTGTTTTTATGGCTATATAATATTCCATTGTGTATATGTACCCAATTTATTTATTCATCTGTTGCTGGACACTGAGGTTCATTCCAAATCTTGACTATTGTGAATAGTGCTACAATAAACATGGGAGTGCAGATACTGTTTCAATATACTAAATTCTCTTCTTTTGTGTATATAACAAACAGTGAGATAACTACGTCATATAGTTCTAGTTTTGTTTTTTTGAGGGACCTCCTACTGCTCTCCATGGTGGTTGCTCTAACTTACATTCCCACCAACAGTGTATGAGGGTTCCCTTTTCTCCACCAACCTTTGTTATTGCCTGTGTTTTAAAAGAACCCATTTTAACAGGGTTGTGATGATAGATCATGATAGCTTTGATATGCATCTCTATGATGATTAATGATATTGAGCTTTTTTTTCACATACATGTTCGTCATTTGTATGTCTTCTTTTGAGAAATGTCTATTCAGATCCTTTGCCCATTTATTTTTTATTTTTTTCCTTTGAGTTGTTGGAGATCCTTACATAGTCTAGTTATTATTCCCTTCCCAGACAATAGTTTACAAATATTATCTCTTTCTATGGGTTGTCATCTCACTTTGTTGATCGTCTCCTGTGCTGTGCAGAAGTTTTTTAATTCAACGTGATCCCATTTTTCCAATTTTGCTTTGGTTGCCTGTGTTTTGTGAGTATTATTCAAGAATTTCTTCCCCAGACCAATGTCCTAAAGCATTTTCCCAATTTTTTAATAGCTTCCAGGTCTTATATTTAAGACCTTAATCCATTTTGATTTGACTTTTGTATATAGCAAGAGGTAAGTCATTTAATTATTCTGCATATGAATATATGCCGTTATTGCAGACCATTCCTTGAAGAGACAGTCTTCTCCCTTAGTGTATGTTCTTGGCTCTTTGGTCAAAGTTAAGTTTACTATAGATGTGTGGATTTATTTCTGAATTCTCTTGTTTGTACCATTGGTTTATGTCTATATTTTAATGCCAGTACCATGCTCTGTAGTATAATGTAAAGTCAGATAATTTGATTCTTTCAGTTTTGTTCTTTTTGCTCAAGATGGCTTTAGCTATTCTGGGTCTTGTGTGATTATGCATAAATTTAAAGATTATTTTTTCTATTCCTGTCAAGAATGTCATTGGTATTTTGATGAGGATTGCATTGAATCTGTAGATTAGGCTAGGTGCCTGTAGCTCAGTGGTTAGGGTGCTGGCCACATACACCAAGACTGGCAGGTTTGAACCCAGACTGAGCCTGCTAAACAACAATGACAGATATTAAAAAAAAAAATAGTTGGGCATTGTGACGGGCACTTGTAGTCCCAGCTACTTGGGAGGCTGAGGCAAGAGAATCGCTTCGGCCCAAGAGTTTTGAGGTTGCTATGAGCTGTGATGCAATGGCACTCTACCGACATTGACATAGTGAGAGTCTGTCTCTAAAAAACAAAAAAAGAATTTGCAGATTACTTTGAGTAGTGTGGATACTTTACCAACATTGATTCTTCCAATCCATGATCATGAAATAGCTTCCATTTCTTTTTGTCCTCTTCAATTTTTTCATCAATGTTTTATAGTTTTCATTATAGAGAACTTGCATTTCTTTGGCTAAGCTTATTCTTAGCTATTTTACATTAAAATATAAACTTTGCACCTATTGTAAATGGAATTACTTTCCTGGTTTCTTTGTCAGATTGTTTACTGTTGGCATGTAGAAATGTAATTGATTTTTGTGTGTTGATTTTATATCCTGCAACATTACTGAATTTATCAGTTCTAATAGTTTTTAGTAGAAATATCTTTAGGTTTCCAAGGTTATATCTTCTGTAAACAAGGACAATTCTATTTCTTCATCTCCAATTTACATTTCTTTTAATTCTTTCCTTTGCCAGTTGCCCTAGCTAGAACTTCCAGAGTGGGCATCCTATCTTGTTTCAGATCTTAGAGGAAAGGCTTTCAGTTTTTCTCCATTCAGTATGATACTTACTATACTTACTGTCATTTATGGCTTTTACTGTGTTGACATAAGTTCCTTCTATGCAAAGTTTTTGGAGAATTTTTATCATGAAGGGATGCTGAATTTTATCAAGTCCTTTATCAGCATCAATTGAAATAATTGCATAATTTTTATGCTTTTTTCTGTTGATACAATTTATCACATTGATTGATTTGGATATGTTGAGACATTCTTGCATTCTTGGGATGAGTCTCACTTGCTCATAATGAATAATGTTTTAAATGTGTTATTGAATTCTGTTTGCTAGTATTTTGTTGAAGATTTTTGTATCATCAGATTTATTGACCCATTTTTCTTCTGTGTTTGTCTAGTTCTTCTATGAATGCTTGCTAGAATTCAGTAATGAAGGCATCCAGTCCTAGGCTTTCTTTGATAGAAGACTTTTTTTTTTTTTTTTGCAGTTTTTGGCCGGGGCTGGGTTTGAACCCACCACCTCCTGCATATGGGGCCAGTGCCCTAGTCCACTGAGCCACAGGTGCGACTGTGGAAGGCCTTTATTACTTTACTTTATTACTCCTTATAACTTGTTACTTGTTATTACCTTATTCAGCTTTTAGATTTCTTCCTGGTTTGATCTTGGTAAGTTGTATGTATCTAAGAATGTATCTTTTTTCTTCTAGATTTTCCAACTTAATGTCATTGGGTTACTCAAAGTAGTCCCTAATGATCCTTTGGATTTCTGCACTATCAGTTGTAATGTCTCCTTTTTCATCCCTGATTTTGCTTGGATCTTCTCTCTTTTTTTCTTATTTTGGCTAGAAGTATGTCAATTTTGTTTATCTTTTCAAAATCAGCTTTTTGTTTTGTTGATCTTTTATAATATTTTTTTGTTTCAATTTCATTTATTTCTGCTCTGTTCTTTATTCTTTTCATATACTAATTTTGCATTTGGTATACTCTTGTTTTTCTAGTTCTTTGTGATCCATCATCAGGTTGTTTATCCATTTTTTGAAAGTAGGCACTTTCTTTATGAACTTTCCTTCTATTATTGCTTTTGCTACATCCTACAGGCTTTGATATGTTGTGTTTTCATTTTCATTGCTTTGAGAACTTTCAAAATTTCCTTCTTCATATTTTCATTGATGCACTGGTAATTCAGTGGGTCATGTGTTTGTATAGACTCCAGTGTTCCTCTTGTTATTGATTTCTAGTTTTAGTCCATTGTGGTCAGAGAAAATACTTGATATGATTTCAATTTTTCTGAACTTTTAAAGACTTGCTCTGTGGCCTAACATATGGTCTATCCTTGAGCGATCCATGAGCTAAGAAGAACAAGTATTCCGCAGCCATTGAAACATGAAACATTTTGTAAATATCCACTCGGTCCATTTTGTCTACAATGCAGATTAAATCCATGTTTCTTTGCTGATTTTCTGTGTGAATAATCTGTCCAATGGTGAAAGTAGGGAATTAAAATCCCCAGTAACTATCATATTGGGGTCTATCTCTCCCACTCTGATAATATTTGCTTTATACATCTAGGTGGTCAACTGTTGGGTGCATAGTGTTATATCTTCTTGCTGAATTGACCTCTTTATCATTATTTAATGACCTACTTTGTCTCTTTTTGAAGTTTTTGTCTTGAAGTCTATTTTATCTTATAGAAGTATAGCTACGTCTAAATTTTTCATGGTTTCCACTTGTGTGGAATAACTTTTCCCATTCCTTAATTTCTGTTAATGTATGTCTTTATAAGTTAAACATATTTAATGAAGACAATATATAGTTGAGAGCTTATTTTTTTCCCATCCATATAGCTATTCCATATATTTTGATTAGAGACTTTAGTCCATTCACATTCAGTGCTATTATTAATAGATAAGGACTTACCACTGCCATGTTGCTATGAGATTTCTGATTGTTTTGTGGTCCTTTCTTCCTTAATGTCTTTCTTTGTTAAAAGTTATTTTCTTGGCAGTGCCTTTTAATGTTTTTTTGATTTTTATTTTTGATGTATCTGTTGCAGATTTTATGATCTGAGATTACCATGATACTTATAAAAACATATTATAACAAATTATTTTCAAAATATGACAACTCTGCTTTAAATAATCAAATAAATAAGCAAAAGAAATGTAACAGAAATTCTACAATTTACCTCCATCCCCTGCTGCTTTGTAACTTTTTGTTGTTTCTAACTATATCTTTTTATACTATCTATCTCTCAAAAAGTTGTTGTTACTTTTGATGGGTTTGTCTCTTATTCTTCTGACTCAAAATAGAAAATAAGAATAGGCTGCATTTACAGCAATAGAATATTCTGTATCTGTGTACTTACTGTTGTAAGTAAGTTATATATCTTTAGACAATTTCTTGTTGTTCATTAATGTCCTTTACTTTCATTTTGAAAACTCCTTTTATCATTTCTTATAGGACAGGTCTAGTATATTTTTGCAGGATATAATATTCTAGGGTTAAAGTTTTTTTCCTTCAGCACTTTAAATATGCCAACCTCTCTCTCTCCTAATCTATAAGATTTCCACTAAGATGTCTGCTTCCAGATGTGTTGGAACTTCTTTGTATGTTTTTTTTCTTTTTTCTTGCTTCCCTTAGGATTTTTTTCTTTATCAGTGACCTTACAGAGCTTAATTTTTAAGTGCATTGAGGTAGTTCTATTTGGATTCTATTATCTGCTTGGTGTTCTATTATCTTGTTGTACCTGAATATCGATATCATTCTCTAGATTTTGAAAAGTTCTGTATTATTATTTCTTTGAATAAACTTTCTATCCCAATTTCTTTAAGGCCAATAACTCTTAGATTTTCCCTTTTGAGATAAATTTCTAGATCTTATATATGTGCTTCATTTTTTCTTTTTTAATCTTCTGGTTGTGTACTTTTCATAATCTGTCTTGAGTCTCATGAATTCTTTCTTCAGCTTGATCAGTTCAGCTATGGAAAGACTATGATTCATTTCTTAGTTTGTCAATTGAATTTTTCAGATCCATAATTTCTCCTGGATTTTTTTAAAAATTTAATCTCTTTGTTAAATTTTTCTGGTAGGCTTTGGAATTCCTTCTCTGTGTTGTCTCAATGTTCACAGAGCTTTCTCAAGACAATTATTTTGAATTCTTTGACTATTTTCATCACTCCAGAATTGGTTACTCATACTTTATCTAGCTCATTTGACAAAGTCATGTTTTCCCAGATGTTTTTGATGATTGTCTATGTCTGGGCATTAGAGAGTTAGGAATTTATTTTAATCTTTGTAATATGAGTTTTTTTTAACACTTCCTTCGTATGAAGGCTTTTCAGATATTCAAAGGGAATTAAGTGTTATCATCTATATCTGTGGATACTACAGCTATATGAGCACTGGGGTGCCCCAAACCCAGTAATGCTTTATATGACTCTTGCAGACTCCTGGTAGTACTCTCTTGGTGAACTTGGCTAAGATATGGGAGAATTGCTTGGATTAACAGTTAAAGTCTGTCACTATCTTCTCTCACTTTTTGTGCTGGGCTGTTAGAGTTGGAAGAGGAGTGATGTGATCATTTCCTCATGGCCATGGCAGCTGCGAGTATACCAGATGAGATCTGAAGCCAACCCAGGCTCACCACAAGTCTATGGTTGTTATTAATTGGCTACCTCTGAGGTTTATTTAAATCCTAAGGGCTTTTTAGTCAGCAGGTGGTGAATCTTGTCAGGATTGGATCCTTCCATTCAAGGCATTTGGTTTTCTTTGGCCCAAGGTGGGTCTAGGAATGCCATCAAGGAACTAAGGCCTGAAATCAGAGGCTTCATGAGTCTACTTAGTACTTTATTTTACAGTGTCTGAATTAGTATGCAAGTTGTGAAAAAAAATCCTTTTTCCTTTCCCCACATGGAAGAAGACTGTCCCTCAGCCATCTTGTTAGTAGTTGGGAGAGGGGTGGCACAGAAACTGGTTTAGCTGCCACTGCTGTTGCCTCACTGGGCCACATGCACCCCAAGTCCACTGGCTTGGGACTTGGGGCCAGCACAGCCACAAGAATTGCCCAAGGACTGCAGCCTTTATGGCATGACTGCTTTGTGAATTCATTCCAGCTCCCAGGCTGCCTTTTGATGGTAGGGTTAGCTGGAACTTGGATTTTCGGGTGGAAAATTTCCCTCTGGCTGGGCTGGAGGGGAGCTTTGGCAGGTTTTTCTGCTCTGTGCTGTGTCCCACTTTGACAGGGTGGCCCTGAGTTCCAATGCAAAGTCCCACAATCGCTTCACTCTCCCTCCCCTGGGCATGTGGATTCTCTCTCTACTCTGCTGGTGTAGCACTGCAAGGGATGGGGGAGGAGTGAGTGGCACAGGCAATACATGGAAAACTGACTCTGCCCTCTTCAATGCCTCTTCCCTTGATATAATGTTAAAACCAGGTACTGTATCATTCACCTGATTTCTGGTTCTTCTGATGGTGCTTTTCCTTGTGTGGATAACTGTTGAATTGGCATTTGTGTAGAAGATGATTACTGGACATTCCTATCAGTCCATCTTGCTTCTCCCTATATTCATTTCACCATTTTCAATCTTTGCATTATTCCTGCAGATGGCATATGTTGTATCTTTCCCCCAAACCAGACAATTCTTACTTCACCTATATGTAGCTGAATCAATTTAACACCATATCCCTACTTTGAAGACTGCTTAATCTTTGCAGCATCTTTTTTTCTATAGCTGTTTGTTTGAAGGTGATTTCTTATGTATTTGTTGATATTTTGTGTATTGCATTGCCTTTTTTCAAGGGAAGATTGTAGCATAAAAATTATATAAATATATTTATGGTTTTTACATACAGTAAAGAAACAAAATTTAAAAGACAATAAAAGATTTTTTTTAATGTAGTATTCAGCATGAAACCATAGGTTATTGATATTCCGCATACACAGTACCTAAGATAATAAGAGGTAGATGGCTACTAACTCTTGTTTGGTTTAATTCACAATAATCTTAAATCATACAGTCTGATCCAAAACCAGTAACTTGAATAAATCCAAATCTGAGACCTTGTTAAGTGTGGGGCAACTTATTTCAATGGATATATAGGGACTTCATTAAGCTGTAGTTTATTTCATAGAGACTAGATTATCATGTGTCTAGGCATCTTTAAAGACATTTAAAAGTACTTGGAGTGAGGGCAGTGCATAAAATCTGAAACAGATGTTTTTCCTCTTAAACCTCAAAACAATCCCAACCCCTTTCTCTGCTTCCAACTCTGCAAGATTTCTTCATTAGACAACTGTTCAATCCAATTCACATGCAATCTAAGAGGACTAACTTTAACAAGTCCACATTCTTCAACTTCGAAATCTGCTTGCCACTGTTCATACCAGCAGAATCCCACAAACTTTCCAGGCTCATGAGCACATTTATCCCAGCTGCAAGCTGCCTAACTCCCCCTGCAGATGTATGGTAAAGCTCACTCTTTAAAGTAGTAATTTTTATTTTCTTAAAATCAACACCTTTTCCTGTAGGTCCTCTATGTTCACACTCTAATTTGAGATCCAACAATTTATATTTATTAAAAATAACACTTGGTAAATATCATTATTGGCAATACAGGGCAATTAAAAAAGATACTCTTGTCTGAAAGTACACATTCAGCCACAGTACAGTAAAAGTAAAGGGTGTTTTAAAATGACATAAAATAACCAGAGAACAAGAAAGAAAGAAAAAGCACCACAATTTTTGAAAGCTAGAAACCAGATGGTAACTGCTAATTATCCTCACAGCTCTAAAGAATCTGAAATCTGAGAGTGAAGTGGAAAAGGATAAGAAGAAATGTAGTTTTTACCATAGAATCTGTAAAATGCTCAGGATTTAGCATCATTCACCTCTGGAAATAAAGCAAGTGGTGGGGTTAAAAACAGGATTGGTTAAAGCTTGTTTATGAAGGATCTTCCTCCTATCTCCACCTTTATTCCATGCAGCCAGCCAACTGCTGCTCCCTATCTTAGTAGAAGGTGTGAGTTTTAACCTTTTTTTTTTCATTGTATCCTTTTCAGGCAAATTCTTTTATTTTACATATTCTACAGCAGAGGAAATAGAAGCAGAATTGGTAAAAAAAAAAAAAAAACAAAAAAAAAACTTGTTTTATGTTATACTGATGGGAAGTTTTAAATCCAGGTACTCTGAATACAGAGTCCACACTTTTTTTGTGTGTATTTTTTTCTTTTTGTTAAATTATAATTGTGTACATTAGTGCAATCATGGGGCACAATGTGCTGACTTCATATACAATCTGAAATATTTTCATCAAACTATTTAACATAGCCTTCATGGCCTTTTAATCACTATATGAAGACATTTATATTCTGCATTTAGTAAGTTTCACTTGTACCCTTCTAAGATGCACCACAGGTGTGATCCCACCAATTGCCCTCCCTTCATCCTTCCTCCCCCCTCCCCTCTCCTCCCTTGCCCCTTTCCCCATATTCTTGTGCTATAATTGGGTTTTAGCCTTCATATGAAAGCTATAAATTAGCTTCATAGTAGGGCTGAGTACATTGGATATTTTTTCTTCCATTCGTTAGATACTTTGCTAAGAAGAATATGTCCCAGCTCCATCCATGTAAACATGAAAGAGGTAAAGTCTCCATCTTTCTTTAAGGCTGCATAGTATTCTATGGTGTACATATACCACAATTTATTAATCCATTCATGGGTCGATGGGCACTTGGGCTTCTTCCACGACTTAGCAATTATGAATTGGGCTGCAATAAACATTCTGGTACAGATATCTTTATTATGATGTGATTTTTGGTCTTCTGGATAAAAAGGTATATTTTATTTTACCTCTCTTACTAAAGTGCAGCATGACATAAAATAATTTCTTATTTCCTTATAGTACTTCATATTAGATGTGCAAAGCTGATTCCTTACTAATGAGATGGCACTCCCCCTTTCCACTGCTCCTCTTTTTACCTTAATCAGACATACAACTCCCTTCCTATTTGGTAATCTCATATGATCTCTGTCCTTACAACATAAATTTCTGGAATTCATTTTGTTCTGTTTATTCAGGGGACTACCCTAGTGTCACCTTCCTACCCATTCACCGTGGCAGGAAGTTCACGTCTCTGCCTTTTTTCAGGGTTGGCTGCAGCAGGGCAAGCACAAGGCAGCGTGCAATTTCAGGACACTACACAGTCTTATTTTGATATGCTGGTTTCAACTTCCCACTACGAGTAAGATTATCCAATTACTTCTCTACATAAAGGATAAATAAAACCTTGGAATGAAAGCATTACTCACCCTGCCAGGCCAGTATTAAAAACCACTTCACCAGCAACAGAGGATGGATGGCCAAAGGAGTAACCTTTTATCTTAGTTCCATCTTCCAGGACAATGTGTGCTGTTTGTGCCTAAAGAAACAGTTGCATGAATCTTAGCAGAATACAAAATATAGCGTGCGCACACACAGAATTCCAAAGGTAGAACACACAAACATATGAAATGAGTAAGGAATGAGAATTAGTGTGTGCCTGTCTCTAAAAACTGGACTGAGCAGTGTATTTAATGAACCCAATCTGGCCAAATTTGGAGTTGCTCTCCTGTCACTTGTCACTTTATTTCAAATATATGGCTCTTGTCTCTGGCAGGTGCTTTGTTTTGTTTTGCTTGAAAGAGGAACTGAAGCATGTCGATAGGATACATCGTCTATTCTGAGCTTACTTGCAGAATTGTTGACTAGCCAGAAACACTTCGATTGAGCTGCAAAGTTACGTACGTGTCTATCTTTTCCCCCTTAATATCCCCAAGCTTTGTTCAAGTATAGCTTTAAGGAAAGTTCATGAGTTTGCAAAAACTTTGTGATTTGTACCACACTGTTCATGATCACTCCGAGGGTTAGAGCTAAAAGGAATCTTCCAGATTATCTATCAAACTGTTCCTCAGAGCTCCTGTGTTTGATGGAGTTGTTCCAAGGGCTGCCCTGTCCATACCAGCTTTATGGTCACAAAGAAGCTGAACCTTTATCACTCTGTTAATACTGATACAAAATCAAGCACTGCGAACACTCTCAATGTATACTGTATGTTGCTTTTTGTTAGGGTGAATCACGTCCATGCCTGTTTCCTTCTTTAGACTATAAGCATTCTGAATTTGACTACTTTGTCATACTAATCTTTGAATCAGCTTCCATAAAGTTCTTGGCTAAGACGAGGGACAATTCTAGAATGTCATCAAACGGCAGATCATCCCCTACTCACAAATATTCTAAATTCTATTGTTGAAGCATTTTGTATTTAACTCTCAGTTTCTATAGAATTCAGGAGACAGGAAAGGCAAAAGTTTAGAGCTTCTAGGAAATGCTATAGGACAAACTAATTGGAACACAGAAAGAATAAACTATAAATAAAAACATGTCTGTGATAATTGAGGAAAATTATGTACTAAATTGATAACCAATCATAATATAGAATATATATAATATATAATTTGGTATAATAGTTTTTAGGATCAATGATAGTATGGTAGTAAAGATACAGATGAAACATGTTTTGCCATGACTAAAAATTGGAAGGGAGATTATGGTACTACGTTTTCTGCAAGGTTGAAGTGCAGTCTTCAAAGACAGGAACATACCAGTTCTCTACGTCACTTTTCTGATAGTAAAATCGTATTGTCTCTTGCCGCCTCACCTCCACTGCCACCACACAGGTGTCACACACATACACACGTGTACATGATATCACTTTTGGTTAGGCAACCATAACTCAACAAGTGGTTTGTAGACCTTTGTTTCTATGCTCCTCTGACTTTATAACATGCCCTCAACTTTCCGTGTGTTAAAATGGAAAAATTCCATTATCTTTCTATAATAATCCTCCCCGTAGAAATGAAATGCCTCTTCTAGATCCGAAGTACCCAAGGTTTTGCCATTAGAATGATTCTTCTTCAATGTAAAATAGTGGTTTGATTATCTTTAAACCAGTATACTGTATTCCTCAGTCTTATTTATGTGGATGTGCATACACATTAATTTACATTTTCACACAAAACTATTTTAGTGATTTTATTAAAATTGATAGAATAATTTTTAAAAATTGATAGGATATATTTAAGGTTTTCTTCAAAAGATAATTATAGTAGTACCTTTTTTAAAAATCTAATGTACTCAGCCCTAATATGAAGCTAATTTATAGCTTTCATATGAAGGCTAAAACCCAATTATAGCACAGGAATACCGGGATCGGGGAATGGGAGGGGAGGGGTGAGGGGAGGATGGGTGGAGGGAGGGCAATTAGTGGGAACACACCTACGGTGCATCTTAGCAGGGTACTGGTGAAACTTATTAAAGGTAGAGTATTAATGTCTTTATATAGTGATCAAGGAATGCCATGAAGGATATCTGTAACAGTACGAACAAAATATTTCTGAATGTATATGAATCGTGCCCTATGATTGCACCAATGTACATAATTATGATTCAATAAAATTATTAAAAAAAAAGAAATATATTCTTCTTAGTAAAGTATCTCAAGAATGGAAAAAAAAAAACAGTATACTCAATACTAATATAAAACCCGTATATAAACAATTACATGCCCACACAAATGATAAAACACAAATATAGTCTAGCAAGGGTCAGAGGAGAGGTGAGAGAGAGAGGAGAGGGTGAGGAGGGAGGGAGATTGGCAGGATCTTACCTCATGTGCACAATATGAGGGTGTTCAACACACTCCATGGGTGAAGGGCTCAACCAACACTTGAACTTTACCTTAGAATTGAAAACAATGTCATGTAAAATTTTGTACCCTTATACTAATTTGAAGTGAAAAAAATTGTTATTTATACTTTAAAAAGATTGTAATACTTAATACTTATTATTAATTGTACTACTTAATATATGTCATGGTAATCAAGCCACATTTGATTTCTGCAGTTACAAGAGATATGAAATATAATACACATACTAACAAACATCTGTGTATATTGAGTATTACAATTTTAACACATTTTTTCTCTTTCTTAAAATGTGTATGTGTTTTTTGGCACCTCCTATATATAGTATCATATTGTGGCTTGAACATCTGTTTCTCGGGTGAATAATGAGGTCGAGCACTTTATTTGTCTGCTTGTCATTTGCGTGTCCTTATCTTGCAGATGCATTTATCCAAGTCTTTTGCCCATTAAAAAAAAATGGGCTGTCTTTTTCTTACAGATTTGCATGAACTCTTTATATATCTATAAGTCTTCTGTTGAATATATTAATTTTAAATACTTTCTCTCCACTTTTAGGATGGTGTCTTGAGATGAATAATAGTTGTTAATTTTATTGAAGTCTAAATTCATATTTTCTTTTCTGTTCCATTTAAGAAACCTATGCATCTTCAAAATTAAGATACTCTTCTAAGCTATCTTGTAACGGTTTTATTGTTTCAATTTTCCCATTTACATCCAACATCAACTGCAACTGAATTATGTGCATGGTGTGAGGGAGGGGTTGAGATTCTGTTTTTCCATATCACTGTTTGGTTGACTTAAATTCTGCTTACTCTTGGGTTATTTGCTTTTGGCTTTTACTTCCTGCCTTCTCTACTTCTCAGCCACTCTTCTATGTCAGTTTTGAATCCCTTCTCCCTATATTTATACTCCCTGAAGGTGACTCTGCTTGAGGCTATTAGTTACTGCCCCTCCATACAACGATGTCTCTTTGGGTCGTCTTTCCATAGTTGTGACAAATAAACCACAGAAATGCAAGCTGACTGAGAAGTAGTTGGGAATTCTCTGGATTGTGCATCTTTTTTTAAAATATAAATTTAGAGCAATTTTAAAATTAAAGTTCATTTAAATAAATTCTGCCCCTCTAATAGAAGTCAAAAGGATCTAGCATTCAGGTTCAAGCTTGTCCTTAATTTTTGTGTTTATTCTTCAGCTAATAGCTTTGAAGTTGGATATTTATCATTTTCTAAGTTTGTTTTCTTTTCCAATGAAGAAGACTTATTCACAAAGCAACAGGTAAACAGTAAGTGTCTGCTTCATGAAGCTAATTTATGGTCACACTTAAACCACAGAACTTGCAAAATCACTCATTCAGGACAACATTCCTGCTATATGGCACAATCGCCATCACCATCTGTCTCCAGCAGCTGTGATTAAGAAACCCTGAGCGGTGATAACAGCACAGAGCCAACAAACCTGGGTTCTTTCCACAGTCCTTCTGAGTCTGAACTTCAACATGGCTGCAGCTTCCTTATCAAACTGTACTCTTCTCCTGGTAGAACTGGTAGTGCTAGAGTTCCTGACACAGCTGAGGAGTTTGTTCTGAAACTCAGTATTCACAAAGTCCTGACATTGTGGTAGGCACTGGCTCCTATCTTACGCGTCCAATCACAATGCACGTCTAGGATGGCCAAGACACAGGCTCTCTCATGACAACCACATTGTAATATTATTTTGTTCCATAAGTGTCCAGAATGTACCAAGTCTTCAACACCCCTGGTGGGGAGCCATCTCCTGTGGTATAGGGGTGACTGCATCATGCAGTGGGAAAAACCAGGGGACTTTGGAGTTGAACAGTTCTGGGTTTTCATCCTGGTTCCTGTATGTGTGTGGCCTTGGGCACGCTACTTACACACTGCTATTCTCAATTGCCTTATCTAGAAACAAGGAGCCTGTCATCTCCCTGCCATGATTGGAGAGCAGGTGTTAGTGCTGGGAGCGATGGCAATGTTTCAATAAGTGGTTTCTTAGGATTATTTCCTGATGGGCCAGGGGCTATGTTGGAGGTTTACATAGGTAACTAAGATATATATGTACATGTAAAATAGTGTCTTCTACTATAAAGAACTCTCAATTCAGATGGCAAAGACAGTTGTACAAAAGATTAGTGAAGATTCATTGTGTCCACTGGAGAAAGTAGCCAGCTCTGAGTGGCTTCTTAACCTGGAATTAAGTCATTGTCATACAGTGCGTGTGACTGAGGGGGAAACATAGTAACATTATGACCAATGAATAATTGAATGTGGGTTTCAGGTGGTTTTTTGTTTTTTGAGACAGAGTCTCAAGCTGTCACCCTGGGTAGAGTGGCATGGCATCATTACTCACAACAACCTCCAACTCAGGCTCTAGCGATCCTCTTGCTTCAGTTTTTCCTATTTTTAGTAGAGATAGGGTCTCACTTTTGCTCAGGCAAGTCTTGAACTTGTGAGCTCAAGCACTCTGCCTGCCTTGGCCTCCCAGAGGGCTAGGATTAGAGGCATGAGCCACCCCTCCAGGCAGGTGTTTGAGCAGAAAGCTGGCATCATAGACTCACAGCACTGAGACTATGGTCCAAGATAGGCATGTATGAGCTACATTCCAAAAGATGTGTTCCCAAAGAGGACACTGTCCCCTCGTTGTTGCCTCTCAGGCACTGACCAGAAGGAGGACAGGGAAGTGCACGTGTGTTGGTCGTTTCTTTTACTCCTTCAACAGACATGTGTCCTGCTCCTTCCACGCACCTGACTCTAAGTTAGACGATGGGTATTCATCTGCAATCAATGCACTCATCAGGTCCGACAACGTCTTTGCCTTTCTGGTGCTTTCGTTAATACACAGGCAGATGATAAGAAGAGCTAGGAAAATTGCCTAAGATGAACCGTGCGGCGTGAAGATTTTCTGGTGTCTAGCCCTCACTGTAGACCCAAAACGATCCTAAGCAAATATTGACTGAACATCTCCTGTTTATGAATCTAGAATGAATGTGCTTGGATAATGGAACCTGATAAATAGATTGGTTGAACCCTCTGAATGAATGGGTCTTCCCCTAAGGCTGTGGAGTTTGATGGAAACCGAATTGGACCTCGAGTCCAAAAGGATATTTAGCATGCTGCCCATTTGGCATATTAGAGCCAGGTTTCCAAAGCTAAAGCACCATGAGCGGTCGGATAAATCATTCGGATTATTTTACTTTCTCTCAGCACTCCACTCTTCTCTCTCGTGTCCTCTTTCTGCCGGATCCAAATCACTTTTGCTTAAATTGCTTAGAAAAATTGCCTAACTTTTCTTTTTCCTTGGACTACAGAAATGTGGTCCCTCAGACTTACTCAGTTTCTAGAACAATTTCTTTTGTTTGTAAGTGGTAGCTGATCGGGCTAAGTTTTTAGGTGTTTTGAGCAACCAAATTCTGAGCAGAAATCTGAAGTTATAATCAATATAAACAATTATTTTATTTTTCTGGATATGGAAAAGATGTATCAGTGTATAAAAGCTATTTCTGATCAATTGTTAGCCACCAGTTATAGTGAATCACAAGAATGCTATTGTGGTAGTTCTCTCTGTCTCTCATTAGAATTCAGGAGCAATGTGTCTTTTCTCCAATTGTTGCTTTGGATACTACTTTGATCCTTTTTTGAGAATATCAACTAGTCCTCTATAGTAATTTTATGACATATTTTTCAAACATTTAATAAGCCATAGTTAAGACTTTTGCAAGTAGCTATATGCAACCAGTTGTTAGAGGGAAACAATCTGGTTTCTAGTCTTTTAGCAAACCCAGCCCCAGTTCCCACATCATGATTATTAAGGCAATTTATAACCACAAGAATCTATTGTTTCTAATACATGGTAATCTGCTAAAAACTGACGTACGTTTAATAGAATAAAACCTAACAGAAGTCTTTGAAAGCTATAGAAAACAAGAAGAAAACTCTATTAATATAAATGAATTTTACAAGTCTAACATAATTCAAAAATTCCAGATGTACTCGTGACTCTTATGTATTTCTTTACTTATTATTGTAACTTGTGTTAATTATTATGGATAAAATTGCATAGAACTGTTCCGTAGATTATGTTCAGTTTGTGATGGGAATAATTATTTTAACTATTAATTTGCCAAGATGCGACATAAACTATTTAAAAAGCGTAAAGAACTTTAATGAGAAGAAACTCCAGACGAGGAGATTGCACACATAAAAACTATGATCAATTGTTTTCTCATACATAATATTTCACTGGTTTCAGGTCAAATGCCCAATGTTGTTATGAGTCACCAAAGCAAATATTGTTTTATTGCAATATATGCATAATAACACTCTTAATTACCATCATTCCAATGACTTTTAAATTGTTGGTTTTCTTCTCGGTACAACCTGAGTGGGTCAGCCTGTGTGCGTGAGTGTATGGTTGCTTATTCTAGCAAATAAGATGCGGGGGGGATGTGAAAATGTTGTCTAAAACAGAGAGACTCATCAGATATTTCAAACCACCCTACACGTGTAAGTACATTTAAAATATGTGTGTAAAGTAGTAATGTTTCGGCTCGGCGCCTGTGGCTCAACGGGCTAAGGCGCCAGCCACGTACACCTGAGCTGGCGGGTTCGAATCCAGCCCCTGGGCCCGCCAAACAACAATGACGGCTGCAACCAAAAAATGGCCAGGCATTGTGGCGGGCGCCTGTAGTCCCAGCTACTTGGGAGGCAGAGGCAAGAGACTCACTTGAGCCCAGGAATTGGAGGTTGCTGTGAGCTGTGATGCCACGGCACTCTACCCAGGGTGACAGCTTGAGGCTCTGTCTCAAAAAAAAAAAAAAAAAA
>CAUYON010004474.1:0-17524 GCA_963573935.1 Arctocebus calabarensis | reverse complement strand
CATTGTCCCTACCCAGCCACCCCTTCACTTCGTCGTCGCTACACTCCCCTTCCCCTCCCTTCCCCTATCCCCTCCCTTCCCCTCTCTCCTCCCCTCCCTCTCTCCTTTCCCCATGTTCTTGGGCTATAATTGGCTATAATTCACATGAAAGCTATAACCCAATTATAGTTGGTTTTGTCGTAGGGCTGAGTACATTGGATACTTTTCTTCTATTCTTGAGGTACTTTGCTAAGAAGAATATGTTCCAGCTCCATCCATGTAAATATGAAAGAGGCAAAGCCTCCATCTTTCTTTAAGGCTGCAAAATATTCCATGGTGTACATATGCCACAATTTGTTAATCCATTCATGGGTTGATGGGTACTTGGGCTTCTTCTATGACTTAGCAATAATGAATTGGGCTGCAATAAACATTCTGGTACAAATATCTTTATTATAATGTGATTTTGGTCTTCTGGATATATACCTAGTAGAGGAATTGTAGGATCAAATGGCAGGTCTATTTTTAGGTCCCTAAGTGTTCTGGAAATATTTTTCCAAAAGGAACATATTAGTGTGCATTTCCATCAGCAGTGTAGAAGTGTTCCCCCTTTCCATTAGCTTTCTTATATTTTTCCAGGAAAAATATAAGAAACTAGTGTTTGGAAATAGTTCAGAGGACTTTTCAAACATTATTAAGCTTTGAAAGACTCCTGGTAAAGAGGACAACTTAGCTGATAATGGCTGTTGTCACTTCTTACTGGCAGAGGCAGTGGTCATCATCACACTTGACTCCCTATCCAGGTTTTAGCAGTCAAGTCTGTGGGCAGGTGCTGTAGGGAAATGCCGTGGTGAATACTGTGCTTCTTTTGGGATTCCAAAAGAATTGGACATTATTGAATCGGGCTGGGGAACAGAAAGTAATGACCTTAAGGAAATGTGTTAGGGAACTTATGTGTATTAACATGATGTTTCCTTTTGAAAATGCTCTTGATTGATGAGTTGAGGAAGAAGACTTTGCTGTGTTTAAGTTCTGGTCCTTTTACTTTATAAAAGTATGATGGCTTTGTGGTGGTTATAGTTTTTGTTTTTTTTTTTATAAAAAATATAACTGAGGGAAGAAATACTTTCTGCCCTCTGAAGATTTTTATTATAAGGGAGAGATTTTGTTTTCAGTTGTACATGAAGCAGAGATAGTGCATTCTTTTATTTTTAAAAATGTCATACTGTATACTTATTCATTGCCACACAGATGTTGTTGTTTCCGGTGCCCAGCCACCCACCCTGCCTTTTACAGACCATGAATTCATAGTCCCAGTTTTGCTAGGACTCTTTGGGGGAGTTGCTAGCCTCTTTGGGAGAGTTATGGGTGATATTTGGAAGGCCCTGACCCACTTGGGAGGCACAACTGTCTGTGCCTCCTGTCCTCTAGGTGGAGCCATTTTCTGCCCCACATTCCTCCAGCCATTGTGTCTAGCTGTGGGTGGGTGTCTACCCTGTTTGCTCCCCTGCTAAAACTCCCAGTTTTGAAGCTAATGCTGTTGAAAGATATCTGTTTTAGCCCCTGTGTCATGGTCATCTGGAGATTTCTGGGTCATTGCCCCTCATTCCTCAGCTTGCTACTAGCATTCGGCTCACTGTGAGCCTCTCTGTGCTGCTCCTGCCATCATTTGTGGAGAATTTGCTAACTCTCTGGAGTAGTCTTCCAGCACCTCAGCCTTGTAGTTGCTCAGCTACCTCTCTTGGTACAAGCTTGTTTTTCCCTCAGCTGCCTGCCCCAATGACCAGACTCTTGACCTTACTGTAAGCATTGCCTTTTCTGGCCACCATCCCTGATCTTTAAATTCTTTCCTCTCGTCCCTAACTCCCATAGCCCTTTGACGCCTCTGAGACTTAAGTTGTCCTTCCCAGCCTCCTGCCCACCATCCTGCCCTCCCGGGGTTTGCTGCTTCACTTTCTCTTTAGTTCACTAGAATGCCTGCTCTAGCTGCTGTTACTGCCTTGTATAGACCCAGAGCTCCCTTTCCTCTATGGTTTCCTGTCTTCCTCTGGAAAATCCTAATGCTGGTGAAATTTAAGTCTCTATCTACCCTACCTTTGCTTTGAGTGGCTAAATATTGGGTAGAGAAAAACATGGTGAAAATAACAGGTCTCACTTAGAATAGACCTTGACTCACACTGCAGACTTGTATACCTAGTTTACTAAATTTGTATACCTCTATGCTCCTGTACATGACTGTATTTCCCTTTTCTCCTTAAATCTCCAATGCCCCCTGTCCCATCCTCATTCTCACCTTGCTGCTTCCCATTACATACACTGAGAAGGGGGAGAAATATATCAAAAGACAAAAGACATGGAAATTGGTAAATCAATAATATACTCAGGGATATATTTTCAAAATAGAGGAAGTGTAAGGAAGAAAAGTTAAAAGAAGTCCATAATTTCACCATTTGGATAACCTTTGCGATATAAACAAAGAGAAAAAGGTAATACATGTATTATAAAATCTCCAGAGGACAGAAAGGCCGAAAATACAAAGTAAAACACACTTTCTGTCTCAGATTCCAAAAGGAATCCATGCTCTTTCTTTCCTGTGATCTTTTCCCCCCAAATTATTGTCTACCTCACCAGCGTTTGTGTATTATCTACATATATTTAAAAGAATTACTCAGAAAATCATTTTTACACATTGTTCTGTGCCTTCTCTCTTGCTTTAGTAATCCACAGACATTTAAGTAGATTTGGTTAAGTGAAGACATTCTGTGTATCTCTTTCTCTCTGAATTTTTCAGAGTCCATATTTACTAAATAAAAGTTAGGTGTCCATTTTTGAATTTTGTGAAACTATTTCAACCAAAATATCATGAAAAGTATACCTTGCCTCTTTTTAAAGTTAACACCATTCTTTTAGTCCAATTTATTCATAGATCAAATTAGAAAACTTATGGTTGCGTGTATTTTGTTTTCAGAGAGCTTATATTTTCTAGGCCTTTTGATTTTCTTTATAACCTAAATAATACGTCTTTTAAAGATTTTTCTTACTTTAAACGTAATTTATGCTTATTTAAATTGTAAAAATGCATACTTATTAAAGAAAAATTTGGGAAATTATAATGAATTTTGAAGAAAATAAAATATGTGTAACTCCACACTAGGAGGTAACCATTATTCACATTATTGTTTCCTTATGTTTCTATCCATATATACACTTGTAGAAAAAAATTATGTATCTGTAACACATATGCAACATATGTAGATACATGTGGTTGAAACCATTCTGTGTCTACATGGATTTATGTATTATCTTTTTGAAATTTACATTGTGTGTTAAATATTTTCATATTTAAAAAAATGTTAATATATATATTTATGGAGTACAACATTGCAATATGTATCATGTCATATAGCTAAATTGAGCTAATTAACATATTACTTACTCTTATTTTTTTTGTGATGAGAACACCACATAATCTATTCTCTTAGCAATTTTCAAGAATGCAACACATTGTTATTAACTATATCCACCGTGTTGTACATTAGATCTCCCTGGTAACCACTATTCTCCTCTCTACTTCTGAGTTCAATTTGTTTTAGCTTCATGTAGCATTTGTCTTTCTGTGCCGGGCATATTTCGCCTAGCCTAGTATCCTCTAGGTTCATTTACTCACACCACAGACTGCAAGATTTTCTTCTTTTTTGAAGGCTCAATAGTATTCCATTGTATATATCTATCACTTTTTTCGTATCCTTTCTTCTGTTGATGGTCAATTAGGTGATTCCATATTTTAGCTATTGTGAATAGTGCTGCAATAAATATGACATATCTCTTCCACACACTGATTTTGTTACTATTTCTTTTGGATATATACCTGATAGTAGGATTGCTAGATCATATGGTAGTTCTGTTTTTAATTTTTAAAGGAATACTCAAGCCATTTTCCATAATGCCTATATTAATTTACATTTCTACCAGCAGTGTGCAAGTGTTCCCTTTTCTTCACATCCTTATTAACACTTGTTTTCTTTGCTTTTTGATAGTAGCCATTCTAACAAGAGTGAAGTGATATCTCATTGTACTTTTAATTTGCACTTCCTTGATTAGTGATTTTGAACATTTTTATTTATTTTTTCTTTTATTAAATCAGGGTTGTGTACATAAATACAATCATGGGGTACAAAGTTCTGGTTTTATATACAGTTTGAAATATTTTCATCGAACTGGTTTACATAGCTTTCATGGCATTTTCTTAGTTATTGTGTATAGACATTTATATTCTGCATTTAGTAAGTTTCACCTGTACCTTTCTAAGATGCACCGTAATTGAACATTTTTAAAATATATTTTTGACTGTTTATCTTCTTTTGTATCATGTCCATGCAGATTCTTTGACCAATTTTAGAACCAAGTTATCCACTTTCTTACTATTGAGTTGAGTTCCTTATATATTTTAGCTGTTAACCCCTTATCAGATGTGGGGTTTGCAGATATTTGCACCCATTGTGTATGTTATCTCTTCACTCTGTTGATTGTTTCCTTGGCTGTGTAGAAGCTTTTTAGTTTTGCGTAATCCCATTTGTTCATTTTTTCTCTGGTTGCAAGCACTTTAGGGTTCATATCCAAAAAAAATCATCACCCAGACGGCTGTCATAGAGCTTTTCCCCTGTAGCTTTTTCTAGTTGTTTTATAGTTTGAGGTCTTATGTTTTCTGAACATTTTAATGGCTGTACACTGTCATAGTTGTATGAATTATAAACAGTTTTACATGATTTAATTAAGGCTCAAAAATGTACAATATTTGAGAACACATGTATGTTTTAAAACTATTAACAAAAACCAAAGAAATAATAAATTTGTGACAGTGGTTGTCTTGGGGAGAAGCATGTAGATAGAATGGAGAAATTTATGTAAGCAATTGGGAATGTCTTATTTCTTGACTGATGGGTTTAAGAATTTTCTTTCTTCTTTATAACACAATGTGTATGTATGTTTTTTTGCATATGTTACATATATTCTTTCATATTTATCAAATATTTTAAGAAAAATCTTTGGAGAACAGTAAACAAATACTCTGAGCAATTGCTTACACTTAATTGTTTTTTAGTTTTAGGGTCATTTTTTTTCCATTTGTTATTATATATAAAAAAATACAGGGTGGGCATAAAGTTTGTGTGCAATTTAAAATAGTTGTAACTTGAAATTGCACATGATCTTTATGTCCACCCTATGTAATATGTATTATTTTGTGAGCGTAAGGGCAAGAATTCTGTTGCCATGTCTCTGCAAATGGATACTCTGCCTAATATAGCTATGGCAATGATTATTTCATTGAGATTATGTTCATGAGCAGCTGTGTGTCTGAAGTACTCAGCCACCGTGACAGGGAAGGTCATTCATCCTGGGAGCTGAGTCCTCAAAGAACTCAGAGCTGAGTTGTTCAGGCCTGACTCTCAAGCAGCTCTGGATGTCTTCCTGCAAAGGAAGCAGAAACATGGTGCTCAGGAACACTAATAAGGAGGCAGGAGATATCCAGGAGGAAGTAAAAATGGTGCAGAGGTTTGAAGACAGGCCATGAGAACCAAAGTGCTGTGTCTTGATCCAATTTGTACTCAGGATAACTAAGACTTGACCTTCCTTTGAGACAACTGTTTCTCCTGACTATGTCCCATTGTCACTAAGTTCCACTGGAGTGAGAGAAGTAAGTGTTGGCATATTATTGGAGATGGTTATGTGTCAATTGTATTATTCTCACTTTTGCAGGTGCTTATATTGCTATTGAATTTATTCTAACTCTAAATCTCACTGCTAGTGATTTGTAGGTTTAAAAATTATTATACTTTATAATTTATGTGCAGCATTTAATGACATATTTTAAAACAGTAATTATAGTATAGATAATATATGTAGTGTATTTAATGCCCTCTGTGAGTTATTTCATTAAGAATACCAGATACAGTTTTGGGAAAAACACTATTTTATTTCAGAGTAATTTTGAAACCTCCATTTATTAACAATTTTCCCTTTTCAGAGCCATATCAAATCGGTAGACTCAGGAGAAACTAACATAGATGGAGCCATAGGTGAGTAGATCGTAATACACTTTATTTCTTTATTTGAGGTACTTTGATATTGTGATTTAGAACATGTAAACAAACACCAATAATAATTAACTGTATTTCTAGGACTAACGGCATCAGAAGAATTTATCAAGATCACGTTATCAGCTTTTGAAGCTATAATACAGTATCCTATTTTATTGAAAGACTATCGCTCCACGGTCAGTTCTGGCATCTTTTGGGAAAAGCTCTTTTTCATTTACTTGGTGATTCGTATAAAGCAGACATAGTTTACATATGCTTGGCTCATACACATGTGTTCCTCTGATGAAATACCATTCAGAAAACTGCCCTATCCCTGGCTGGATGAACATAGGAAATCTGTGTTGACTTCCTTGGGATTTTTCTTCTTTATTCTCTTTCTCTTCTGGTCCAAACCTTTCCCCGGCCTACTTCTTACTTCTGGCCTCATTATTTGTTGTAGACAGTAGTACAAACTCTTAGAGCAGGGTATTTCAACCTTGGCACTTAAGGACACTTTGGGAAGGACAATTTGTTGTGGAGGACTGTGCTGTTCATTGTGGGGTGTTTACCAGCATCCTTGGCTTCTACCCACTAGGTGCTTATAGCACCTGCTCCATCTCCCTACAGATAGGTCGGGACAACTGTCTGTATACATGGAAATATATCCTCTGGGTGGCAAAACTGCCCTCATTTGAGAACCTGTGCTTTTAATGTTTAGATGAGCTGCCTTTAGAGAAGAAACCTTCCTCCTTTCCTTTAGGCAGAAAGGCCCCCAGCAGAGGAGCCATGTAGGATAAGAACTAAAATCCTGGTGCAAGGAGCAGTATCAAGTTTTACCACCCAGGGCCTTTACCATCTCCTGCCCCAGCCCTGCCCTGAAGCGCCAGTGATTTGTGGCCAAGAAACTATGTGCCTCAGCTCTGCCTGTTGTTCTGCTTCCTGTCTCGTTTAGCTTTTGACCCAAACAGTAGTGACTGCTTTTAGATAATGAATTATGTGGGCATCGGAGGCATAAGAAGAGCTTTTGATGTGAAAATGTTTTTCAATTTTCAAACAATTAGTCCTATAGGCAAAATAGCAGTCACTGGTGAGTTGGGAACTGCCTATAATGGTGATGAATAAAAGTATTGAATATAGAAATTGTATTAAAAAAGAAATTATGAAGTAAAGAAAAAGTCAATTTTTGACATCTTCATGTTCATATAGACCCTATCATAGAACTAAATTCTGGAATTTGTTTTCTCACATTGTTCTCCTCTACTCCTTGGCCCTCCCCCACCCCACAAATATATGTATACACACACACATTCTCTCTATCTCTCTCTCAGCTCCCTTTGCTTAAATGACGTCCTTGGCTTGTGGCATCTTGGAATTAGCTTAGTTCTGAACTGGGTTTTTATTGCACGTATGTTAAAAATTTTTAAATTTACACAATGTAGTTTAGAATGTCAAAAAGGTATGTATTTATCTGTTTTCTTAATTAGGAATTACTGTTAAAATAAGGTGCCAATGACTCTATTTTGGAATTATTAAATGCTTGTTAATATACTTAACATTTTTGTGGAATAGTATTGAGAAAGCTGTGCAAAAAGTTATGATGTTAAGATGTTATTACTACCAGCTACCCAGTCTTCAAAAAAGTAGACAATTCATGTAAGTGTTCTTACAGTCATGTTTTTTTCACAAACCATTTATAGAGACCCTTCTTTTCTAGTTTTCATTTACTTTAAAATTTTTTCTTAAAATTTTATTCTCTTATTTTCTTTACTTTTTTCTTGACATTTTAATGAGATTGCATTTGCTTTAATGATGCTGGGACAAGAGTGTTGGTGATTCCAAGTATCAAATGTTTATAAGTCTGAAATCTTAAAGTTGTTTAGATGCATTTTACTACCTATAATTAAAGAAAGTTACTAAAAGGTAATCTGGAAATATCAGAATTCTGATCTTGACTCCCCAGTTTTCTTTTTTTTATTTTAGTTCCCAAGAAGGAGTCATGAGAAAGATGGAAAATCTCAAGTTCAGTGGCTTTTCCTTAAAAATCTCTTTTTATTCCTGATTTAACATTTAGACTAATGTTTAAATCAGTTTTATTCAGTTATCTTTATCTGTAAGCAATCTTTCAGTATTTATTGATTGCTTTGCCTTATTATACTAAGTATTACTGTAGGTACAGGTGAAAGAAAGAAGTGAACGAAACAAAGTACCTGCCCCCTTGGAGCCTGCAATTCAAGTAGGGAGGTAGACAATAGCAAAAATTCACGTAAATGTATATCACGTGGTGGTAACTGCTATGAAGACAACCTCGGGGTATGAATGGGTGAGTGAGTGCTGGCGATGTTTGTAGAAGATTGTTACTCTTCAGTAGTGAGATGCTTGGGCAGACACCTGACATGTCTGGGGAAAGAGCTTTCTAGGCAGAGGGCGTAGCAAGTGCAAAAACAGTAAGGACTGAGGTTGCTCAAGGATACTAAAGAGGCTGATGATGTGGTGATCCTAGTGGAGCAGCTTTTGAGAAGATAAAGATAGATAGATGGGGCTGGGAGGAGTAGCATATCATAAGGAGCTCTTGGCCATGGTACTGAATTTGGATTTTACTTTATTGATTCTGAGTGGCCCCATTACTGTCCCATACATAATTATAAACATAATTTTTCAGATAGGAATAATTTCTGCAACAGCAGCAATCTTTTTTGTATTCTCTTTCATGATTCTAGGGGTTGATTGAGTTTACCAAGTCAGTTTTCACTCAGGCAAGGTGTTTCATGTGGTTCAGGTCAGGTGATACATAGAGCTGGAATCATCTGCAGGGTTTGGGGGCATTTCTCTCCACCTCTGAGTGGTCCTCTAACCAAATGACTTTAGGGTGCCCTTTCAGAGCTCTAAAGACACGTGTCCTGAGATAGGGGATGATTATTTTATGAGAGAAGGAAATTTCTACCAATTCTTTTTTTTTTTTTTTTTTTTGTAGAGATAGAGTTTCACTTTATCGCCTTCGGTAGAGTGCCGTGGTGTCACACAGCTCACAGCAACCTCCAACTCCTGGGGTTAGGCGATTCTCTTGCCTCAGCATCCCAAGTAGCTGGGACTATAGGCGCCTGCTACAACGCCTGGCTATTTTTCTGTTTTGCAGTTTGGTCGAGGCTGGATTTGAACCTGCCACCTTTGGTATATGGGGCCGGCACCCTACTTGATGAGCCACAGGTGCCACCCTCTACCTAAATTCTTTATGAGTTTTTCCTTATTCTTGTTTTATTCTTTTACTGTAAAATAAAATACACAAAAGTATTTTTAAGTATATACAGTTTAACAGAGAGAGTCATAAAGCAAGTACTCAAGGAATCACCACTCAGCAATTTACCCACAGATTCAACTGCTGTTTGGACTTTCATAGTAATCATTCCCACGATTTCTTTATAGGAAGATGTATGTATTCCTAAACAATAGAGATTGGTTTGCCTTTTTTGAGCCCTATATCAGGATAGGATACATTTATGTATAACTTACTTTTTTGTCTAGTATTTGTACGTCATCCATGTTGTTTAATTTTTCATCAATGTATAGTATCCCATTATATGAATATGTGTACATGAATAGTCTTAATACCCTTACATACTCTTGGTAGATATTATTCTTAGTTTTTGGTATTTATAAGTGATATTTCTGTGCATATTGCTGTTTATGTATTTTGGTATACATAAACATGGATTATTTTTAGTATATATAACTTAAGAAAATAATTAGTCTAGATCATGGCATATGTTTAAACCCAGTTTATCTAGAAAATGCTGTGATGTTTTCATAGAGGGGAAATGTACCAGTTTATGTTCACAGGGCAGTACCTGATGTTTGCCATCCTTCCTAACTCTTGTTATTTTAGACTTTCTAATGGATGTGTGCATAGTGATATTTCACCATACTTTTAAATTGTTTTCTCAAGACTATTAATGAGGCTGAGTGACTTTCCACATGTGTATTAACCATTTGGATATATCTATACTCTTTTGTAAAATGTTTTGTTCAAGTATACTTTTAGTTGGCCTTTTTTCATGGAATTCTTTATGTTCTGTGGATACTAATCCCCTGAAGATTATTGCTTTTGTCAGGTTTTGCAAGCCTCATAAAATAAGTTGAGGAGTGTGTTCCCTCTTTTTCTATCCTCTAAAGAGTTGGAATTATTTCCTTCTTTGAACATGAGTAGAATTTTCTTGTGACACTAGATAGGCCTGGATTTTTTATTAGGGAGGCAAAGGTTGCCTTTATAGTTTTCTATTTCTTCCTAATTCAGCTATTATTAATTTTGTTTTCTGTGATTTTGGTTGTTTATCTAATTTTTAAAATTTATTGGCATAAAGAAGATCATAATACTTTCTTGCCGTCTTTTGTAGTGAATGTGTAACCTGATGATGTTGCCTTTTGAATTTTTTAATATTTATTGTTCCTTTTTTCTTAAGCAGTCTAGCCAGAGGTTTGTGAGTTTTATTAACCTTATTGAAGAGCCATTATTCAGTTTTGCTGATCCCCTCTATGACGTTTCTTTTCTATTTCATTTATTTGTGTTCTAGTAATGCTTATTTCTTTTCTCCTTTTTTTGAGTCTGTTTTGCATTCTTTTTGTAACTTGTTGAGATATTTAGCTTTTAACTTTCCGTACGTTTCTATATGAATTTAACACACTTCTCTCTAAATACTGCTTTAGCAGCATCCCACAAGTTCTGCTATATAGAATTTGTATTCTTTAGTTAAAATATTTTCTGTGTTTTTCCTTGACTCATGGGTAATTTAATATATATGTATTTAAATTTTGTATGGCTATATAATTTTTAAAATTATTAAAAAAAATCATTTTTATATAATTGATTTCTATTTACTTTGAAGTTACAGATTATACTCTGATTTCAATCTGTTGAAATTTATTAAGACTTGCTTTTCAGTCCTTTATGAAATTTTTTTCTGGTAATGTTCTCTATATTTGAGAAGACTATGTATTTTGCTGATGTTGGATGTAGTATTCCATTAGGTACATCTATTAGTCGTCTTGTCCAAATCTTTCCTATCCTTACTAACTTTGGCTTGCTTGTTTTATAAAGTATGGTATATGTATAAGTTCTATATTACTATTATTTCTTCTTGTGGTTCTGACAGTTTTTGTATTATGCATTTTGAGGCCATGTTACCAAGCACATACAAATTTCAAATTGTGTCTTCCTATGAAATAAGCCTTTTATCATTGTGAGGTGACCTTCCTTATCTCTAGTACTACTTTTTGCTTTACTCTGTTTTGTCTCACCTTAATATAATCATACAAGCTTTTTTAGGGGTTAATATTTAGGGGCTAATATCTCACTATATATATTTTTCCATTTTTTTCCTGCTAACACCTATCTTTATATTTTAGATCTATGTTATGACAATATCATATGGCATTTTAAAATAATTTAGTGGTCTACTTTTGACTGGTATCTGTAGCATGCACTCTGTTTATGCACTGTAAGTATTGGTCTACTTGGACCATTTCTTTCTACCATCTTCTTTTAGACTTTTTGTCATGCAGACATTTTTTGTCTATTCTCTTGTGCTATTGATTAATGTTTTCTTTTCTTTGTTTTTTCCCTGGGTATAGTTAGTATTTATATACTCTCTCTGTCCTTTTACTGCTTACTCCCAAATTTACATCATGCATATTAACTTATTAAAAGTTAAACTTAGAAACTTCCTTTTCCTTACGTAATGTACGGAGCACAGCGTACTTCCACTCACTCCCTCATGATAGATTATGTGTATGTTATCACGTCTGGCATTTTTAAGTCTGCCTTCTTTCATTTCTTTTTTTAAACTTCCACCAGATCTTCTCACTAGTACTTTCATACAGTTAACGTCCGTTTACATTTGTTCACATATTCACTACTTTGTTGTCCTTTCTTTCACTCTCATGCCTTCCCTCTGTCTTCTTTTATTTCCCACTGAAGTACGTCCTTTACAGTTTCCTTTAGCTTGAGCATACTGGTGGCAAACTGGTAAGGTCAGTATTTCTTTCTTTCTTTCTTCTTTTTTTTTTTTTTTAAATAAATCATAGCTGTATACATTAATGCAGTCATGGGGTACAATATGCTGGTTTTCTATATAGTTTGAATGTATATAAATTATTCTCATTAGACTGGTTAACATAGACTTCATGAAATTTTCTTAGTTATTGTGTTAAGACATTTGTATTCTATAACTAGTAAATTTTACATGAAGGTCAGTATTTCTTGAGGGATATTTTTGCTGAGCATCAACTTCTAGGTTGGTGGTTATTTTTGCTAGTATTATTTAGCATTGTGTATATCTTATTTTGTTCTGAATTGTTGCTAGCAAGAGAATAACTCTTTAGCCTTTGGTTTTTCCTCTGAAGAGAGTCTCTCTTTTTGTTCTTTGTGTCCTCCTAAAATGTTTTCTTGAGCATGGTGTCCTTGGTTTTCAGTGAATTCACTACATTGTAACTAAATATGAATTTATGTTTGATTCTATTTAGAATTCTATGTACCTATTGAGTCTGTAGATTGTCTTTTTTTTTTTTTTCATTAGCCTAGAAAATTCTTTGCCATTATTTCTGTTTTTCTTTATCCTCTGGTCTCTTTCTGCAATTCAGATCACATGGGCATTAAATTTTATTGTCTATACTTCTCACTCTCTCTGTATATTTGAAATTCTTCTGTACCATATTTTTAATTATTTAATTTGTTCTGTTTCTGTCTTCTATCCATTCTGCCTAATAGAGCCATTAAGTTTTTAATTTTGGTTATTTCTCAATTTTAAAAATCTGTCATCACTAGAAATTCTGCTTGTCTGTTTTTTATTTTCCAGCTTTATATTGCTTTTCATAGTTTCCTGTTCCTGTAGATATTTTTTAGTTTGTGATTTATATATTTGCATTTCTGAAGTACGGTTCTATAGGATATGTGATAATTCTAATGTTAGAAGACTGTGAAAGTTGCCTTTTGTCTGAGATGTCTGTTATATCTTTTTTGTGCCCAAATCATCTTGTTTTCTTGGAGGCTTGATTATTGTTTACCCATTGCTGATCATTATCCTGGAAACCCTTTTGTAGACTTTCCCTGAAATCTAGCATTTGCTTCTGCTTCTAAAGGCTCTGCCAGTTGGGATACTACTTCAGAGCAAAGTCATTTGTACTCAGTGTGCAGATAGCTCAGCATATAGATCTGAGACCGTGACTTCCTAGGGCAGCCTTCTAGTTTTCAGGAGTAGGAGTGTATGTGGAGAGATGGGTGACTAGTCCTGGATTCTTTGCTCTGAGAGTGTATTCCATCCTCTTGCTGTTGCCCTGCTCAGTGTTAGGAGACTCACAAAACCCCACGTGCTAGGAGGATGTGGGCCCAGGGGCCCCACTGGAGCTCTCATGTTTATGTTGGTGGATGCTTCCTGGGCATGGTCAGTCCTGTACACTATTTAATGTTCTCCTCACCTCTCTACTCAAGGTGTTCATTCAGAAATTGGTCTGAAAATTTCTCTACTGTTTTTTCAATTTTTTGAGGTTTGGAGTTTTTATATTTTATCTGTCATTTTTTCATTATTTTCAGTAATAGAGTTACTGAAAGTAACCATACCCACTAACTAGAAATTCTGTTTGTCATAGTTATTTTCAGGGCAATAAATTCTAAGTCTTCAACTAAAAGATTTCTTGCTGAGATGTTGCTATTGATTTTTTTGACTAATGAATAATAACCTCAAAGCTGATTTGTTAAGATCCATTGTTTATAAATATCTGTATTGCATTTGAATAGGAATTTAATTAGTTTATTTTCTAATCAGGAAATGCAAGCATACTAATTATTGAAACTATATCCTCTGTTATGCTAGAAAAGGTATAATTACAACCTATCAGCTTCATAAAAAGTACTTTCAATGCTATAACTCATGGGAAATTTTCTAATTACTTCTTCTTGAACATGACTAGAATACAAGATGATGATTATCCAATACCCCAAGGAGACAAAAATTGTTTGAAATATTAGCACACTCTATATTCAAGGCTCCTGATCAATACTTTATTATATGGAAGTGGCTAAGTCCATTTAATTCTTGTGAAGTACAAGCACTTAACTCAGGGTTTTAAAACCCAGAGTTTTTAAGACCGTTGAGTGCCTGAGAGTTGGAAGTCATTGGTCTGATGAGTAATCAGAAAGCCACAATGATTTGGTTTGCCCAGAGAATTGGTTTCTACTCATGGTGGTTTCAATAAATCTTGTTAATAGCAAAGGAAAAACTAAAAGTGACTTTTTAGAGAATTCTGGCAGTCATATACATAACTTAAAATATATTTCTGTTTCTTTAACTTTAGAAAATAAGCTAAGCCTTTATAAAGCATCTTCCCATTATACATTTTTAAACTAAAGGCTTGAAGCTAATAAATCCTGAATAATTTAGTTTCAATTAAACCAGTTGTTTGAGTTAAGAGTATGTGTTAATGGGAATGTAAAGCAAATGGAACTTAGAATCTGCTAGAGGAAATGTGAATTGGTACAAATACTTTTGAAAACCGGCTGTAGCTACTGGAGCTGAAAAATGTATATACTATGACTTAGCAGTTTTACTTCTTAATGTATATTCAGTAGAAATGTGAACATATATTCACCAAAATACACATACAAGAATGATGACAGCTCCAAACTAGAAGCTATCCAGATGTCCATGTGCAGTTTATGGTAAATAAATTATGATATGGTTGTACCATGGAATATTCTATAGCAGAGAAAAATAAATGATCTTCAGTTAGACTAAGCATCTAATAAGGACTGTTGGAAATTACTTCGTATCAGTTCATAGAGATCTTTAAAGCAGAATAGAACTTAACCAATATTTGGACCATTAGGTAGTTTTTAGTATTTGCAATTATAAACAGTAATCTTGTTCATTGCCATTTCCTACTGTTGGAGGTATATTTTCAGGTTAAATTGGGATGTACTAGTTCAATCACTAGAAGGGTGATTGTGGAATCAAAAGGTGTGTACTTTTGTCATATACCACCAGCATCTCTTGCATAGGCTTCTACATTTTACTTTCCTGCCAGCAGCATATGAGAGTGCCTGTTTCTCCACTGTTTTGTTAAAGATGTATTATCTCCTATTGGAATTTTTGCCAACCTAATGTGGTCTTGGTGAGGAAGGAGAAATAAATCTTATACTCCCTGGTGGTCCTGAGAATACAGCTGACAGCTGTAGAAGAACTCAGCCTGCAAAGATAAGAAAGAACTTTAAGAGATACACTAAGTACGAATAACCTTGAAAGAGACTATGTTACAAATAATATCACTCTGATTTCTTGAGAAATATAATCATTAACTTTTTATGACTTTTTTTTTTGCCTGCTAACTAAAAATTTCCCATTACCTAGCATTGGTATCAGTAACTCTGCATGTATCTTATTAGAATGGTATAAAAGAGCTTTGTGAGAACCACTCAGGGGGCTCTGTGCTTTAAGGCTTATGGCCTGCTGGGTTCTTGCTGGCTAATAAAATTCTTCCCCTATAATCTTTGGTGAGAATCTATTGGTTTTGGTTCACCGGTCCTTCAACAGTTTGAATTCCTTAGTTAACATGTTGTTAACTATTTAATATTGTAAGGGAGAATTAAACAATGTTTTCTTAGTTGTTCGGAATGAGCCATTCTGTAAGTGGAGGAAGTAGATGTCATGTCCTAGGCACGTTATGGCTGACATTACCTACTCTAAGAAAAGAGGACTGATGATTGGAATATTTTGTTAATTGTGTACCAGATTTGAGGTCTACTGAACTGGAAGTGATGATGATTAATTATCAAATATTAGAATAAATTTTAGTTGAGTGCTTACAAAATGAACTTTAGTTTTCAAATGATTTATTTCATCAGTCAATTAAATGTAAAAACACTCATCTACAAAAATAATAGTATAAAACACTTTTATAATGATTATTTTAGAAATGAAGTTTTCCATAGGTTATAAGATTGTTGTATTTTTTTTTGTGAACAGAAGAAAATGTGAATATAGTTACATTGTGATTTATATCATAAAGCTGCTGAATTTCAAATATCTCATCTTCAGTATTTTTTTTTATTAAATCATAGCTGTGTACATTAATACAATCATGGGATACAATGTGCTGGTTTCATATACAATCTTAAATATTTTCATCAAACTGGTTAACATAGCCTTCCTGGCATTTCCTAGATATTGTGTTAAGACCTTTATATTCTGCATTTAGTAAATTTCACCTGTACCCTTCTAAGATGCACCGTAGATGTGGTCCCACAAATTACCCTCCCTCCAACCATCCTCCTCCCTCCCCTCCCCTCCTTTGCTCCTTTCCCCATATTCTTGAGCTATAATTGGGTTATAGCCTTCATATGAAAGCTATAAATCAGTTTCATAGTAGGGCTGAGTACATTGGGTACTTTTTCTTCCATTCTTGAGATACTTTGCTAAGAAGAATATGTTCCAGCTCCATCCATGTAAACATGAAAGAGGTAAAGTCTCCATCTTTCTTTAAGGCTGTATAATATTCCATGGTATACATATACCACAATTTATTAATCCATTAATGGGTCGATGGGCACTTGGGCTTCTTCCATGACTTAGCAATTATGAATTGGGCTCCAGTAAACATTCTGGTACAAATACCTTTGTTATAATGTGATTTTTGGTCTTTTGGATATATTCCTAGTAGAGGAATCATAGGATTGAATGGCAGGTCTATTTTTAGATCTCTGAGTATTCTCCAAACATCTTTCCAAAAGGAATGTATTAGTTTGCATTCTCACCAGCAGTGTAGAAGTGTTCCCTTTTCTCCACATCCACGCCAGCATCTCTGGTTTTGGGATTTTGTGATATGGGCTAATTTTACTGGAGTTAGATGATATCTCAAAGTAGTTTTGATTTGCATTTCTCCGATGATTAAGGATGATGAACATGTTTTCATGTGTCTGTAGGCCGTGTGCCTATCTTCTTCAGAGAAGTTTCTCTTCAAGTCCTTTGCCCACCCTGAGATGGGATCACTTGTTCTTTTCTTGCTAATACGTTTGAGTTCTTTGTGGATTCTGATAATTAAACTTTGTCGGAGGCATAACCTGCAAATATCTTTTCCCATTCTGAGGGCTGTCTGCTTGCTTTACTTACGTGTTCTTTGCTGTGCAGAAGCTTTTTAGTTTGATCAGGTCCCAATAGTGTATTTTTGATACTGCTTCAATTGCCCAGGGAGTCGTCCTCATAAAATATTCACCCAGGCCGATTCCTTCAAGAGTTTTCCCTGCACTTTCTTCTAGTATTTTTATAGTTTCATGTCTTAAGTTTAACTCTTTAATCCAGTGAGAGTCTATCTTAGTGGTGAAAGATGTGGGTCCCAGTTGCATACTTCTACAGGTCGCCAGCCAGTTTGCTCGAAAAATTTTTAAGAGAACATTAGCTGGGCAGCGCCTGTGGCTCAGAGAAGCCACA